>OY731402.1:27484956-27571048 GCA_963425845.1 Sphenostylis stenocarpa | reverse complement strand
ATCAAGTGCAACGTCAAGTCCTTGAATGTTCAACAGACACGGACATCCATGCACGGTTCGAAGACTGGGAAATTGAAGGGTCCCTATAATGGGGGCACCTTGGGGGCCTGGCCTTGGTGAGAACAGTTAGAACCTACCTTTGGCGATGCACTTTTCTGCAGGAAACCCCTACCTCGTAATTAAAACGTCACTCTGTTCGCGGATGAGTGAATTGTTTGTGCATTCGTTTGTTGCATTTGTCTGTTGCATAGCATAATCATACAACAGCAAACACTACTACAAAATATGCTTTCAACGTCGTCATTTAATGTCGGTTCAAGCTGAGCCGACGTTAAATACACTTTCAACGTCGGTTGGTTAAAAAACGACGTTGAAAGTTGAATGTTGGTCACATTCTACGTCGGTTCTTAGTCAAACGACGTAGAAAGTACTTTCTACGTCGGTTCCCATATGAACCGACGTTGAAAGTCTTTTTTTATTTTATTTTTTACTTATTGATAGCGGTTATAAGGGAACCGCTATCTAATATGCACTTTAGATAGCGGTTCCCTTATAACCGCTATCTAATATACACTTTAGATAGCGGTTATAAGGGAACCGCTATTATATCCTCTCAATTATGATCGATCATTTCAAGTTATGATCGATCGGAATCTAATTTCGCTCGAGCGAGGGTAGTGTCGCTCAAGCGAAATACAACCCGAGAATGCTAATTTTGTGCAGGGGCGTTTCGCTCGAGCGAGAAGGGTGTCGCTCAAGCGAGATACATTTTAGATAGCGGTTAACCTGGAACCGCTATTATATTGTTTCAATTATGATCGATCAGAATGCAGTTATGACCGATCAGAACTATTTTAATCGATTAAATCTCGTTTCAATCGATTAAAACAATTTCTACGCAGTGTTTTAATCGATTAAAACTTATTTTTATCAGTTAAAATTACTTGAAAAGTGTCACGCGAAAGTTTTGCAAGTATTTCAATCGATTGAATCGAGAAACAATCGATTAAATCAACTTAGAAGATTTTTGTAAAGTGTTTTAATTGATATAAACGTTGTCGTATCAGCTTAAAACAAATCGTTAAAGAATCAAGAACGTATTAATGGATTAAAAGAAGTTTTAACAGATTAAAACTGCACTTTTAACAGATTAAAAGAATCTTTTAACAGATTAATTAAACCAGCAGTTTTGAAAATCTTCTATAAAAACAGTTTGGCTTGAACTTTTTTAACATACATTGAATATATCATCTTTTACACATCCTTGAGCAATCAATCAATCGCTAATTGCGACCGAATTAAAGTGGGGGTTGGCTCGAGGTTAGAGTTCGACGTCACTAGGGTATGCGTTAGGGTTCGAGCTCCGCTGGGTTTGCGTTGGGTTTCACGAGCATGACAATTGGGTTTGGCTTGACATTGGGGTTCGATGTCGCCGGAGTTGGGGTTCGGCCTCGAGTTCGTCGAGGTTGAGGCTGGGGTTGAGATTCAAAGTTACTATTTGACATTTTTCTAGTAGTGATAATTACACGGATATATATTTATTTGTATATAAATATAATTTATTTGTAAGTTATTATCAAAAAATTCAAGTAGTTTAGTGGTTGGAGTATCAGCCTCCAACTCTAAAGTACTTGGGTTCGAATCCCGCCAATGACAATTCTCTTAAAAATTAAAAAACTTCTAAAAAATATAATATAAAGAGATGGAGGACCTAATAAAAATATAATATGAAGAGAGGGGAGACTTCTAGATAAATAAAAGGGGGTAAAGGGGTTGTAAATAAATAAAAATTATTAATTTAAAAATCATACTTTCAACGTCGGTTCTAATAAACCGACGTTGAAAGTAGACTTATGATCTGTATATTAGATAGCAGTTCCCTTATAACCGCTATCTAAAGTCTATATTAGATAGCGGTTCCCTTACAACCGCTATCTAAAGACTATATTAGATAGCGGTTCCCTTATAACCGCTATCTAAAGTCTATATTAGATAGCGGTTCCCTTATAACCGCTATCTAAAGTAAAAACTTTAACGTCGGTTTATTAGACCCGACGTTGAAAGTTACGACTTTCAACGTCGCCTGATACAACGTCGGTTATTAAACCGACGTTGAAAGCCTTCCAGAACCGACGTTGAAAGCTTTATTTGTAGTAGTGAAATAAAAAAATATAAAACAAAATCTCAAAAAAATATTTTCACAATAAACACCCTTATCTCGGACAGTCTGCCTTTTAGCTAGCCTGGTTTCAGGTTCTTTGTAAGCTAAGTAGCCACGCAGTCCGACAGAAGAGATAAGGGACGCTAAAACCATTCTTTCGCAATAAACCACTTTTATCTCGGACAGTCTACCTTTTAGCTAGCCTGGTTTCAGGTTCTTTGTAAGCTAAGTAGCCACGCAGTCCGACAGAAGAGATAAAAGGCTAAAAAATAAATAAATCAAAATAACTGTCATAATGAGAGGAAATCGGGCCTTTTTCATGTTGTTAAGCATCGAATCCATCATACAGGTAGTTTTATTATTCTTCAAAAAAATCCATATACAAAAATCATGTACCATATAGAAAATAAAACATGATAATATTTAGAAAAAGCAAACACTTTCATGCATACGAAAGCATCATACTCATACCATGCATTTTCTGTCATTTTTAGAAAATGGAGGGATCAGGCAGTAAACAGTTGGGAAAAGTGGATATTCCCCGATACCGTGTTAAGAAGTTGGAGCAGTTATGCGCGCTTATGCCATCAGAAGTTCGATCCGACTTCGAGAGATCTTACGGACGGATTTTGGACCTCTTGAAAATATCTGTTGACCACGCGTTCGTCAGGGTCCTGATCCACTTCTGGAACTCCAGATTGCACTGCTTCGAGTTCCCTCAGTTTGATTTGGTTCCGACTTTGGAGGAGTACGAACTAATGATCAGATGGCCCAAGTCAGCTGGGGTATACATTAGCCAGGGGGCATACGTCTCAGTGAACAAGGTCGCTCATCTCATCCGATTACCATTTCCACAGTCTACCCTGAAAGGAAAAGGGAGCATTCAGGGGTGGAAGATATCACTTTTAGAGGACCACTTATCCTCTCTGGCTGAAAAAGGAGATTGGCCCACATTCAACAAGACTCTGGCATTAATTATGTTTGGGACCTTTTTATTCCCTTTCCATAACGACGTCGTAGATCACGCCGCAATGGACGCCTTCTTTGCTTGGGACGTACATTTGAAAAGTCTCGTGCCTGCGCTTCTTGCCGACACCTTGCTGTCAGTAGAATTCTGTCATCATAAGCAAGGAAAAACACTCCGCTGTTGTTCTGCATTATTGTTCGTCTGGAGTATCACTCACTTCTATGCTTCAAATCACATGGGAGCATTCCCAGACCCGTTGAGGAGCTTCTCAAAGATCCCCCTCCATCATCATGGCGCCATGGAGTGGAAGACTGAATTGGAGCACTGGAACATAGATCACATATCTTGGGCATGCCCTTGGTTCCGACCTGGCCCCATTCTCAACCGATGCGGAGATCACCCCAGTGTACCATTATTGGGCCTCAAGGGTTTCATAGCTTATTCTCCGAAGATAGCTCTGAGGCAGCTCATGAGGACCCAGACCACCCCAACACAGGAAGAAATCGGGGGATTGTGTCTCTTCTGCAGTTCCAGCAACTTCAAGGACGCTTCCGCAGTCCGTAAAGCGTGGGAGAAACCAGTCTATATGCGGGACGAAGAGCTCAGCAAGGCTCGAGTGGCAGTTTCTAGTGATTTTGAGGAATGGAGGAAAAATAGAGAGGTGCCACATCCATCCACTCCATTCCCCTCACCGTCAACAAATGCAGAATTACGAACCCGAGTCGATGCCTTGACCCAAAGGATAGAAGTTATGGGAGCCTAATTGAGGGGCCTTGAGGAAAAAGAGCAAGAATCTATCCTTACCATCGATGGTCTGCAAAGGCAGTGCAAGAAGAAGGACCAAGAGATAGAGCGTCTCAAGGACCAGTGTGCTGACTCCAACAAAGAGGTTGCCTGAGCATCCAAAGTTGCTAGAGCAGGCTTGGATAATCAAATCCAGGAAATAACGGCCAAATTAGCACACCTTGAGGCTGAATTGGCAAAGCAGGCATAGGCGACCAAGACAATACAACGAGACCTCGAAAGAACTCGGTCTGACGCACAACGAAAGAGGGAAGTCGCCCAAAGACTTAGCAGAGACTTGGCTGAGCTACGATGCAAGGAAAGAGACGGATTAGCTCAGTACAACCAAGTATTGCAAGAAAGAGACCGAGCCCTTGAGAAGCTTGATGACTTACAGGCATTGGTCATCCATCAAGAGGCAAAGATAGAAGAGGCTCGTAAATACAGTGAAGATATGAGCCAGGCGGTCCATCGCCAGTCTGAAGTACTCACTCATCATGTACGGGAAGCCGAGGAGGAATTACGTAGAAACCAAAGCCCGCCTGTGGGTTTCTTTAGGCTTTACCGTTTCTGCCAAAATGTACTTCGTAGCATGGTCTAGGGGAATGTACACTTTTTCCGAATAAATAGAATCACGTTTTGTTTATCTATATAACTGTTTATTGCATTCATCTCGCATTCATTCACATATCACTCCTTGCTTTAAAAATTAATAAGACGATAAAAAAGAAAGGTTAACTGATGTGCTATCATAAAACAGAAAAATGGAACGAAAGCCACTCATCATCAATCTCTCCTCAACGGTTGAGCCACCCACAACTGACAATAAAATCCAATCGCTGGTTATCACGATCGATAAAGAAGAGGGGACTAGGACACCATTGTGATTATTCATGCATCGTCCTTTCCCCTACAAATCAAACAAAGTTGTACCATGGAAATACACAGTAAATGAAGACGTTTCCAATATAGCCGGTATTGGGGGCACGACCAGAAGTGGGCGAATATATGCTCCCAAGGATTCACAAGAAGATGCCCCCAAAAATAAAGGAAAAAATAAAGAAACCGAAGAAGAAAATAAAGGAGAATCCAAGGAGGAAGCAGACGAATTACTCCAGTACATAAAGCAGAGTGAATACTCCATCATAGACCAACTCAACCGCACGCCCGCGAAGATAACTTTGTTGTCTTTGATAATGAGTTCGGAACCACACCGAAACGCACTGCTAAGGGTCTTGAACGAAGCCTACGTATCCCACACCATATCCCAAGACAAGTTCGAAGGAATCATTGGGAACATCACAGCCTGTGATCATCTTACCTTCATCGATGAAGAACTTCCCCCTGGCGGGTCGAGCAATAACAAGCCTTTGCACATATCCGTCAAGTGTAAAGAATACCTCATCACCAAAGTCCTAGTGGATAATGGGTCATTGCTGAACGTCATGCCTAGGTGCACACTTGACAAATTGGTAATTCAAGGAGCCCATATGCGTCCAAGCAGCACCATCATTCGAGCCTTCGACAGATCAAAACGTGAGGTAGTAGGAGAAATCAATCTACCAATCTGGGTAGGCCCCACTATTTTTAACATGGACTTCCATGTGATGGATATCACTCCTGCTTACAGTTGCCTCCTCGGCAGACCTTGGATTTACGACGCCAAAGCAATCCCATCAACGCTCCACCAAAGGATCAAATTCGTGGTAGGCGACAAACTGGTCACAATACAAGCCGAGGACGACATTTTGATCAGCAAGCCGTCTACCCTACCTTATGTGGATACAACAGAAGAGGCCTTCGAGACATCCTTTCAGGCGCTGGAGATTGCCAATGTTGAAAGACTTCCCAATAACATGAGGGTGACACATATGATGACGAAGTACGAATACCGCCTAGGCCAGGGACTCGGTGCAAGTTCCCAAGGAATAAGAGAGCCACCAGATTTCAAAGACAATCCTTTGAAACACGGTCTAGGGTACAACCCTAATAGAAGAATAAAGGGAAAGTCTTCCCTCCGCCCGCTGAATCAGATCTTCCGAAGCGGAGGGATACAGGCATCAGGAGCAACTTTAGTCATTAGGTGTTCTTCTTCCATTTTTTAAGGAATGTAAACCCAATGACTATTAGAGATTACTCCCCGGGGGCAGCCCGAGCCCCAGTCATTTTCAGGGCACATATTACCCTTTTAATCAGATGAGAATAGATTTCTTACTATCCGCTTCTTTTCTTACTACTCATGTCTACGCCTCATTAATAACCACACTTAAGCAAACGTTTCTAAAAGGCGTCTAAAAGCTTGAAAGCGCACCAACAGTAAAAACAAATTAAACCATCATTGATTGATAAAGAACACGAATAAGGTTTTACCCCATCATAGTGAAACCGTGTCTTGCCAACATTGCCAAAATAATAAGAAAGCCCATAAAAGCCAAAGGCCAAAAAGAAAGGGCATCTAACCCGGTAGGAAACCCACAAAAGGGGGCTACGCAAAAGTTAGGGTCGACCCGCTAGGAAACCCGACCAATAATAAAGGGTAGCCTAGGAAAAAGTTAGGGTTACCAAATAAAGTCCGCTAGGTTTCCTAAAGCAAGAAAAAAGAAACCTAGGCAAAAGTTAGGACGGAACGAAACATACTAGATTGAAAACCTGAAGGGCGGTCTTAGAAAGACAATCGGTCTTAAACAAAGCGCCGTAAAGCTCACCAAGCAAAGACGCAACCCCGCAAACAAACGTTTGCTTAAGCTAAGCCCAAACAGTTTAACTAACCCCGGCTAGCCGTGCTTACAAATACCATTGGTTTTAAGAAGTCCCCTCTAAAACACAAACCTTTGTTCTAATCATCCATTTCCTTCTTTTCTCTTGACCCTTATCACTATGATATTCTAAGCGATTAACTGGGTAATATGAAAGCACAGTAATCAATAGGAGGATTGAAATTCTGAAAAAAGGGAAGAAGCACACCAGTATGACGAAATAGCTCTCCAACACGATCATACTTCGGTTAAGGAAAAATCCAAAACGGCAGAAATGGTACAGCTGAAGGTAGCACCAGAAGAATCTCTCCATCAGAAGCATCTCTCCGTCAAGAGTACATCAGTTAATTTTTTTGAAAGTAATTAATTGAAATAGCATTATAAGTTGCATATCATGATCATTACATGCATAGATGTTGATGAATAAGGTCTTATTTCCTCCAAAAATAACAAAAATAAAGCAAAAAACAAAAAAACACAAAAAAGTAGCAGACGGCCGTTCGTTTAAGACAGATGGCCGTCCAGAAGGAGCCGTTAGGGGGCAGACGGCCGTCCATCCTCGCCAGACGGCCGTCCAGAGGTTCCTGTTGGGGGTAGACGGTCGTCCACCCTTGCCAGACGGCCGTCCATGGGTAGCCATTGGGGGCAGACGGCCATCCGCCCTTGTTTCTGTTGCCTATAAATTTGGGCGCCCCAAATGGTTCATGGCACCTCATTCTTGCATTCTCCCTTCCTCCTACACCTCCCTCTGCATATTTTGAGTGTTCTTGGTTGAGTAATGGATCGTGGAGAGTCGTCTACACGTCGGAAGCGCTCCCGGGGACCCATAAGGAGCATCCCTCCTCCTCAGGTTCCCACTCAACTGACCGAGCAGCACCAGGCCAGGTTTGCCAATATCAACCAGTATGTTTGGCACCCTATGCTCTGGTTAGACTTCAGCATCCTAGCCATGTTTGGTTGGGATCAGGACGTAAGGAGGTACATCCAAGGTATAGGATGGGACTTCCTGCTCAAAGATCCACCTACCCGCATCCACCGCACGGCCACACTGGAATTTCTTGCTTTGGTCACACTCATAGACCTACCATCTATGATCCCCGGGCTTCCACCTGTCCCAGCAGTCACCTATTGGATGAATGGGGCTTACCAGACTAATGTCATAGACGACTTCAATGTCCTCATGGGGTTCCACCACCCCGCAGAGATCCAGACGCTGGAATACAGAGGGGCATTCTGTGAAAGGCCAGCTACCCTCACCACCAGTCAGATATGGGAGGAGATCACCGGCTCCCAGCACGTTCCCGCCAATCCAAAAGGGTTCGCCTTCCTCCCGCCTCTCCGCATCTGTCATAAGTTGCTAGCAGGCACCCTTCATAGCCGGAAGGAAAGTCAGGGCAAGGTCACCCAGGCGGACCTCTTTGTCATCTACTGCATGCATCAAGGGATCCGATGCAACCCAGGCTACCTCTTCTTGAAGGCCCTGAAGGACTTTGGGACTGATGGAGAAGACATCCCCGCTGCCCTGCGACCAGAGCTCATAGATGGTCTGGTACTCGCCCACATGAGCATGCTCACCCGTCAGGGCACCTCCTGGGTCATACACCCCATCCTTGCTATGACGTTTGACATCCAGGAGATGGACGCTTCAGAGTCACAAGAGTCGCCCGTCGCTCTAGGAGCCCAACAGCAATAGACGCAGTACGAAGATAGTCTCGCCAGCCTGCACCGGCACATGAGCGACGACAGGGCCCACTCAGATAGGCAGTACCAGCACCTGTGCCAGTAGATCGATCAACTGTCATTAAGGCAGCAGAGCTATGAGCAAGTTCGGGAAAGCCTTACCTTGAGGGTAGACGACCTCATGCAGAGAATGGACACAATGGGCCAGGACATACACGGCATGATCCGAAGCCAGGAAGAATTCCAGCACCGCGTACTCCGCCGACTCCCTTCGCCATCACCATCCTCAGCATCCAGCTCAGAGCCAGAAAGCTGAGATCTTTATGAAAGCTCCTATTGTACTTTAATTTTCCGCAAAAATAAATAAAATGAGACTTTATGTTCCCATCTTATTGCATCTCTGTACAAAAGCTAGCATGCATAGAAAAAACTAAGAAAATAAAAAGGCACATGCATCATTCCAAATCAAAAAGAGGAATAAAACTGCAGAAAAATGAGAAATTAATCAAATATTCCAAATGCTTACACCAAAAGGCAATCATCAAAATCCCCGGCAATCAACAAGTCGGATGATTGAAGAAAAAGACAAAAAATTAGGAATTCCATTTTCCCAGCAGAATAAGAGCTTGACGACGCCAGCTCGCACCCATATCAATTAAGGAGCCAAGACCCCATTCCCCCAAAGGGTTATCAAAATCTGATCCCCAAGGAGTCAACCAAATCTCTGATGGATCACCAAAAGAAGAATTTACACCCAAATGCAATCTCCACAGTCATATCCTCAGAGGCATCATTGTAGACCCCTAATCTTGCCCGGCTTCATAATAAAGATCAGAAGACCTTCTATTCAAAGATGGACGAAGCCTAAGAAGCCACTAGGAGAGACTATTAGGCCCCATACTAGGATAAGAGGGATTTCTGGTCCAAAAATAAGGATTTTTTCCTTTTAAGGTCGAGACCGCCATCTCGGATTCAAGACTACCATCTCGCCTTGCGCGGATGGCGAGACGGCCGTCTCGCCACTCGCGAATGGCGAGACCGCCGTCTCGTTTGTCGAGACCGCCGTCTCGACGTTCTTGCAAGGCGAGACCGCCGTCTCGACTGGCGAGACCGCCGTCTCGACCTTGTCAGACGAGACGACTCGTCTCGACCTGACAGGCGCGAATCCCTATAAATAGGGCCCCTATTCCCCTCATTTCCAACAAGTTCTTGAAGCACTTGTTGGATTTGATGAAGACATATAGAGTTTATAGAGTTTATTTTGTGGGTGTGTAGGTGAATAGGTTATAGGTTTAGAATTTAATCTCTTGATAGTTCAATAGATCTTGTGATATGCGCCTTTAAAATGATGCATCTCATTGAACTTATTTTACTGCATGAAAAACCAACCTTTTAGCATTAAAAGAACAAACTGAGTTTTTTTTTTTCAATCTGTTAAAAAGAAATTTCAATCTGTTAAAATCACTTAAAATAGGAATGTTCATATGTTGTCAAAATTTTAATTGATTGAATCGCAGAATCGACAGGTTAAAATGTTCTTAATGATTTTTCCATATTAATGGCTTCGCAAATTTAATCTGTTAAAACCAAGTTCAATCTGTTGAAATAGAAAGATGTTATTCTTCTCGTTGGAGTATCTCAGAATTTCAATCTGTTGAAATTAGTTTTAATCTGTTGAAACAGAGAGATCATTTTTTCATTCTAAGGTATCACAGGATTTCAATCTGTTGAAATATATTTGAATCGATTGAAACAGAAAGCTACCATTTTTTTTCTAAACTGTTTCAATCCATTGAAAACTCGAATTAATCGATTGAATGAAGTTTTAAATAAAATCAATCGATTAAAACAACATTTTAATCGATTGAAAAACATTCTGATCGATCACAATTCAATTCTGATCGATCATAACTGATTCTGATCTGTCATATAGATATTCTGATCGATCATCTGCTACTCTAAATCAGTTTTAATCAGTTTAATCAATCAGTTTCTCTCTTTCATTCTATAAATACAATTTTGATTTCTCTTTTGAAATATACAATTTGGAAAACAATTGAAAGCAATCTTAGAGTTCTCATATACGTGCCTTTCTCTGTGCATTCATACACTTTTCATATCATAAGGCGTTTAGATCAAGATTGTTGAAAGATCATCAAAGAGAGAAAGTTTTGAGTTAAAATTGCTTCTGGACTTCTATAGTGTTAAAGCTGCAGTCCAGGTTTATTCTTTTCATTTACTTGTATAAAGTGTGATTGTGTAGATTGGGTTTGAATCTGCACTGGTTACAGTAACTGGATTTGGTTACTGAGTGGTTATTCAAGAGTCTATCTTGTGGGTTTGTGAGATAGTTCTTGGGGTAGATTGGTGTATATCTATTGGTCGTAATTTTCACTTGGAATTAGTGGAACTTCGCAGATTTGTCAAGAACTGGATGTAGCTCTGGAAAGAGTGAACCAGTATAAACTTTTGTGTTGAATTTCTGCTGTCATCTCTTTTATTTCTTGCTTATAGTCTTGCTTTGTTTAAAATCAAATCTGCCTAACAAAAGATTGGATAAAGTTTAACCATTCTTCCAAAAGAAAGAGTGTTTTTCAAAAAGTTTACAAAAGTTCAATTCACCCCCCCTCTTGAACTCAACCATTAATTCTTACAATTGGTACCAGAGCTGGTTCTTGTAAGTTACTCAAGAATTCGGTCCAAGAAAGGTTTAAATGGCTGAGGGAAAGATGAACTTTTCGGAAGGAGCCTCCATAAACATGCCTCCTCTTTTTTGCTGGTGTGAATTATTCTTTCTGGAAGGTTAGAATGAAAATCTTTATTGAATCTCTTGATAGAGGTATTTGGGAAACAATTGTTAATGGGCCTTTCAAACCAACTCATACAGTGGATGGTAAAATTGTTGAAAAAAATTGGGCTGAATTAACTGATGCAGAAAATAGGAAAGTCCAATATGATTATACTGCTAAGAACGTTATTACCTCTGCTTTAAATCTTGATGAGTTTTTCAGGGTGTCTCAATGTGCCTCTGCCAAAGAAATGTGGGAAATTCTAGAGGTCACTCATGAGGGTACATCTGACATGAGAAGGGCAAGAAAGCATGAATTAATTAGAGACTATGAATTGTTCAAAATGCAGCAAGGTGAACCATTGCAGATGTGCAGAAAAGATTCACGCATATAGTGCAGAAAAGATTCACGCATATAGTCAATCATCTAATCGGGCTAGGGAAGACTTTTGACAAGGAAGAGTTAAACATCAAAATCTTGAAATGTTTGGACAGAACTTGGCAACCAAAGGTGACAGCTATATCAGAATCAAGAGACTTAACTAAAATGACTACTGCATCATTATTTGGTAAGCTAAGGGAACATGAGTTGGAGATCAATCGGTTTAAAGAACAAGAAAATGCAGAGAAGAAAAGCAGAAACATTGTTCTCAAGACGATTGAAGAAAATAGTGAGTCTGAAGAAGATGAATCTGAGAATATGACTCTGTTAGTTAAGAAATTTGGGAAGTTTCTTAGAAAGAAGAACAAAACTGGCCAGGTTAAAAGGTACACTGACAAAAGAACTGAATCTACTCAAAATAATTTTACTTTTTATTCTTGTAGTAAGCAGGGACACATAAGTAATGAATGTCCAGAGAAATCCAGGAATCAAAACAAGAAAGAGTTAAAGTACAAAGGGAAAAAGGCCTACATAGCTTGGCAAGACAATGATTCATCCTCCAGTTCTGCATCCGAAGGTGAAGAAGTGAATCTATGCTTAATGGCTGGCTGTGAATCCTCTTCATCGCATGTAAGTTCAACCCCCACAAAAAATGAAATGAATTACAACACATTACTAAATGCTTTCAATGAAATGCATAATGAAGCTAGAAATTTATCTCATACAAATAATCTGTTAAAAGGACTAAATAACTGGTTAGAAAATAGGGTTAAAGTTCTGGAAAAAGAGTTATTAGAAAGCAAAACAGATATGGAACATCTTGAAATAATATACAATAATTCATCTACTGATAATGCTTCTGGTAACAACAGTTGTGAAAAGTGTATCTTTCTACAGAATAAGGTTGATTACTTGATTAAAACTTTGTCTAAGTTTACTCAAGGTAAAGAAAATTTAGATACACTTCTTAGGTCCCAAAACTGTGTTTTTGATCATACTGGAATTGGGTACAAACCTAAGGTTGGGGTTAAAACTAAAAAGTATTTGAACTTCTTTTCTTTTAGAAAAGCAACATCATCTCCCTTCTCATCCTGTCATTACTGTATGAAAAAAGGGCATACTGTAAAATTCTGTCATGCTAGAAAACATTTTGTGCCACAAGGTAAAATGAGATGGGTTCCAAAATATGTTAAACAGAAAATTTGACTCCCAAGGACCCAAAATATTTAAGGGTACCAAATACTTGATGCTTGATCTTTCAGGAATAGCAGCAAGAGTCACTTTGGTACTTGGACAGCGGATGCTCAAGGCATATGGCAGGTGATATTTCCAAATTCCATAAACTAAGATTGAAGAATGGAGGACACGTGACATATGGAGACAACAACAAGGGAAGAATCCTAGGTTTTGGAGATATAGGAGATGGTGAAAACGTGATTATTCACAATGTTCTTCTTGTTGAAGGTCTCAAGCACAACTTAATCAGTATAAGTCAATTATGTGATCTAGGTCACAAGGTTATCTTCAAACCAAAAATCTGCCTAATCTGTGAGCCAAAATCTGACACGGTAATGTTGGTAGGTAAGAGGTTAAATAATATTTACATGCTAGATATCAAGCATTCTATCCCATCTCAAAGTTGTCTTCTTACTAAAGAAGAAGAATCTTGGTTATGGCATAGAAGGCTTGCACATATTCATCTTAATCATCTTGACAAACTGATTTCTAAAGATTTAGTCTCTGGGCTACCTAAGCTTCAAATTCTGAAAGACAAAATCTGTGAAGCTTGTCTAAAAGGTAAACAAACTAGAAAATCCTTTTCAAACAAAAACATTGTTTCTACTTCTAGACCTTTGGAACTACTTCACATGGATTTGGTTGGTCCTTCAAGATCCATTGTGGAACTTGCTAGAACAATGCTTTGTGAAAATGTTTTACCTAAATACTTTTGGGCAGATGCTGTAAACACTGTTTGTCATGTTTTGAATAGAGTGTTGATTAGACCCATTCTTAAGAAAACCCCATATGAACTTTACAAAGGAAGAAAACCCAACATAAACTATTTCAGGGTTTTTGGATGTACATGTTTTGTTTTAAACAATGGGAAAGAAAATATTGGCAAGTTTGATGAAAAATCTGATAAAGGGATCTTTCTTGGCTATTCTTCTAACAGTCATGCATATAGAGTCTATAATCTAAGACTAAAATCTGTTGAAGAATCAGTACATGTTGTTTTTAATGAGTCTCCTCGAGTGTTGCAGAATAAAACAACAGGTACTGCAGATGATGACGATTTAACTGATAATTCTTATCAGTTAAAACATCTCAGTGACTTAGATCAACATATTGTCGAAGAAGGTGATCAATCAATTGATCCTACAAAAGTTGATCCACCAGGAAGAATTGCTCAAGAACAGGAAGAAGATATCTTGGATGAGCTTCCTAAAGAATGGATTGTCCCAAGAGATCTTTCTCTAGACAATGTCATTGGGAAAATCAATAAGGGAGTATCCACTATACATTCTCTTAATCAATTTTGCAATCATATGGCATTCATTTCACAAACTGAACCTAAAAATGTTAAGGATGCATTCAATGATGAATACTGGGTTAGTGCCATGCATGATGAGCTTAATCAGTTTGAAAGAAATAATGTGTGGGAATTAGTTCCTAAATCCAAAGATATCAATGTAATTGGTACTAAGTGGGTATTCAAAAACAAACTAGATGAACACAACATTATTACTAGAAATAAAGCTAGGTTGGTAGCCAAAGGATATAATCAACAAGAAGGAATTGATTTTGATGAAACCTTTGCACCCATAGCTAGACTTGAAGCTGTTAGACTATTATTAGCTTATGCTTGTATTAGTGGTTTCAGATTACTACAGATGGATGTCAAGAGTGCCTTTCTAAATGGACTTATCAATGAAGAAGTTTATGTTTCTCAACTTCCTGGTTTTGAAAATCACAAACATCCTGACCATGTCTACAAATTGAAAAAGGATATTTATGGATTAAAGCAGGCTCCTAGACAATGGTATGAGAGACTAAGTAATTTCTTAATTGATCAAGGATACAAAAGAGGTGAAGTTGACAAAACCTTATTCATTAAGAAATCTGGTTCTGACATTATTCTGGTGCATGTTTATGTTGATGATATCATTTTTGGTTCTACTAATAATGCCTTGTGTAATAAATTTGTTAAGGAAATGCAAAGTGAATTTAAGATGTCTATGATGGGAGAATTGAATTTCTTCCTTGGTCTCCAGGTTAAGCAATTAAGGAATGGTATTTTCCTAAATCAATCTAAATACTGTAATGAGTTGTTGAAGAAATTCGATATGCAAAATTGCAAAGAATCCTCCACACCCATGTCTACTAACTGCTGTCTAGATTTAGATGAAAAAGGGAAATTTGTTGATCAAACTAAATATAGAGGTTTGATTGGATCTCTTCTATATATGACTACTAGTCGGCCTGACATTATGTTCAGTGTTTGTCTTTGTGCTAGATTTTAGGCAAATCCCAAGGAATCTCATCTCACCGCTACTAAAAGGATTCTCAAGTACCTTAAAGGAACCATTAATGTTGGACTATGGTATCCTGAAGGTGCCTCTCTTAAACTTGTTGGATTTTCTGATTCTGACTTTGCAGGATGTAGATTGGACAGGAAAAGTACCTCTGGTACATGTCATTTACTGGGAAGCAGTCTCATATCATGGCAGAGCAAAAAACAAGCATGTGTAGCTCTTTCTACTGCTGAAGCTGAATACATTGCAGCCGGGAGTTGTTGTGCTCAAATTATCTACCTTAAACAACAATTGAAAGATTATGGAGTATTTCTCAACACGGTACCTTTGGTTTGTGATAATACTAGTGCAATTAATCTAACCAAGAATCCTATACAACACTCTAGAACTAAGCATATTGAAATTAGACATCACTTTATTAGAGAACATGTATCTAGGGGTGATTGTGAAATTTTATTCATTGAAAGTGAGAAACAATTAGCTGACTTGTTCACCAAACCACTCCCTAGAGATAGACTTAATATGCTTAGAACTGAATTAGGAATTCTGGATATATCTAGTATTGAATAAATTAACTCTTTATTATGATTTTGTGCTTTTTAACAAGTTGATAACTTGATTCAATCGATTAAATTGACTGAAAATTTTGAAGTTATGTGTTTTAATCAATTGAAATTGCAAAATAATCTGTTGATTCCCTGATTCTCAATCTCTGTTCATGATGCATTATCAGGTTAATCGATTAAATAAGCTTTTAATCGATTTATTTCACTAACTCTGTTGCTCTGCATGCTTTTCTTTTACAAAACAATCGATTAAATCTTCGATTCAATCGATTTAATTCACTTTTGATACTCTGCATGTTTTACTTTTACAAATCAATCGATTTAATCTTCGATTCAATCGATTTATTTTACTTGTGGTGATCTGCATCTACATCTATAATTGAAAATCAATTGATTTTATGGAAAATCAATTGGTTAATTTCTTCTAGGGTTAATAGTGGATGCGTTGCCTCTAATCACTTATTGCAGATTGAGTTGAGTGCCTTTACAACTGGGAACAACTTCAACTACTCTCTTAAATGCCATAGTTATCCAATAAAAGCTGAATGACTGTGATTGGATATCAGATGTGAAGGTAATTAAGTAGCACAGTTGAAAGTGATGAAGATCTTATTGAAATACTCTGGCAAAGATCTTATTGATTTGATGAAGTCAAAGATAAAGTCAAATTCAACTTTGTAGCGGTCAACAGTCACTTAGATAAAAGAGTAGAGGGATTAATGTGTCCGCAGCTTTGCTTAGGTATAATCATTTTTATCTTTTCTGCTGCATGAGGTTTCTTCACTTAAAAGATTTTGCAAAATGCCTCTAAAAACGTTTAAGCAGTTAAAAACAAAGTATTTTAACAAAAGCTTTCTTAAACAAGTTTTTAACTATATAATTTCGAAATAACCGATTGTTTTCATTAAAGAAAGTTTTGAAAACCTTCTGTTAGTGTTTTAACTGATAAAGCTTCGAAATAACCGATTAAAATCACTTAAAATGTTAAGAGAAGTGTTTTTGCAGTATTTTAATCGATACAACTTGGTTTTAATCGATTAAATCCACTTAGTGTTCAGGATGATCGATCAGAATGCAATTATGACCGATCAGAATCAGATATAATCGATCAGAATTGAGTTATGACCGATCAGAGCTTTTTCAATCGATTAAAACACGTTTCAATCGATGAAAACAACTTAGAAAGTTGACAATTCAAGGACTTGATGTTGCACTTGATGAATATGAAGAATGGATTTTGATGATGATCCAAGAACTAAAGACTTAGAATATTGAAGATTGAAGATTGGTGATAATTGTATTGTAATAACTCTGTTTTATTTAAGATTGAGTCTGTATTTCTAGAGTCTAAGATAGCCGGTACATAGTCTGTAACTTAGAAGCTTCAAAAAGCTCAAATTTATAATTTAGGCTCGGCTTTAATCGATTATATAGGTAAATAATCGATTAAAATAGTGAGAAAACACTTTCTATACAAACTCACTGTTTTAATCGATTAAAACAGACAAAATAATCGATTGTTTTGTACTTGTTCCGTATGAGATAATCGATTATTTCACCAAATAATCGATTATTCCGAGAGGTTTGGGTTCGACGTATTTGGCTCTGTTTTAATCGATTATCACTCCAAATAATCGATTATTTCAGATCTGTTTTTCATTTTAAATTTCAAATTAACCCTATTTTCAAAAACCCAATTACCAAGAACCCTAGTTTCGAAATCTCCAATTCCTAAACCCTAATTTCCCTACTTAAACTCTGCTTTGGCACTCAGAAAAAAAAGAACAACTCTTTCCATACAAAAGTTAAGTGCTGTGAGTGCCAAAGAACTGTTTGTTGCAAGGAAAGGGGGCTTTTGGAACCTGGTGTGAGGCTAGAAGCGATAAGAATCACTAAGTGGAGTTCTTAGTGGATTGTGTGCTGTGCCGTCTCTAGGGAAAGTTGTTCTTCATCTCTTGTGGATTTCAAGAGAGGTGTTTTCTGATCTTTATCTGTTCATTTGTAATCTGTTTGTAACAATTTGTTCTTAGTGACAGCGTTAATCCTCTTTTGAGTGATTAGCAACTGGACGTAGGGTCTTTTGATCCGAACCAGTATAAACCTACTCTGTAATCTTCTCTACTCTTCTCTATTTACATTTACGCAGTTTTTAATCGGTAAAATTTGGGGAAAATTTTGAAAACCTAATTTTTATTAAAAATCCAATTCACCCCCCCCCCTCTTGGTTTTTGTCCGACCACGCGAACATTCCGCTGCGCGATTCTAACAAGTGGTATCAGAGCTTGCTTTGATAGTCATTCAAATATTTTCGAAAATGGCCGGACAAAATCAAACTTTTGCCGAAGGTGCGTCTATCAACAGACCCCCACTTTTTGCGGGTCAAAATTATCCTTTTTGGAAGGTACGTATGCAAATATTTTTAGAGTCTGTTGATAGAGGCGTTTGGGACGCAATTTTAAACGGTCCATTTGTTCCTAAAATTATAGAGAACGGTGTTGACGTTCTTAAACCTATTTCTAGATGGACTGCAGAAGAAAGTCGAAAAGCACAATTTGATGTTAGGGCTAGAAACATTATTTCATCTGCTCTAACCCTTGATGAGTTTTATAGAATTTCAGTTTGTAAAAGTGCACAGGAAATGTGGGAAATACTTAGGGTGACCCACGAAGGAACTGACGACGTCAAAAGAGCACGTAAAAATTCTTTAATCCAAGAATACGAGATGTTCCGGATGCAACCAGGCGAAACGATATTTGACGTACGAAACGTTTCACTCATATCGTGAACCATCTCATCGGACTAGGTAAAATTTTTGACGTTGATGAATTAAATGTTAAAATTTTGAAATCTCTGGATAGGAAATGGCAACCAAAGGTGACGGCCATCTCGGAGTCACAAAATCTTGCCACTATGTCTATGGCGGCGTTATTTGGAAAGCTTAGGGAGCATGAACTTGACCTTGGAAGACTAAATGAGGAAGAGGGTCAATATCAAAAGAAGAACCTAGCTTTCAAGACCGAGATTTCAAAAAGCAAAAATAAGAAAGAAGAAGAAGAAGACTCCGAAATTGATGAAGAAGAGATGAGTCTTTTTATAAAGAAGTTCACCAAGATGATTAAAGCAAAAGGAAGACATCCTTTCAAAGGTAAGGGAAA
The DNA here is from genome assembly GCA_963425845.1 of Sphenostylis stenocarpa. Taxonomy (NCBI): domain Eukaryota; kingdom Viridiplantae; phylum Streptophyta; class Magnoliopsida; order Fabales; family Fabaceae; genus Sphenostylis; species Sphenostylis stenocarpa. Next base: position 27,552,277 of record OY731402.1, on the reverse strand, counting down.
GTTAAAAGAAAATTCTTCCGTTAATATAAAATGCTTTGGTTGTGGTGAAGCAGGGCATATAAAGACCGAATGCCCAAACAAGAAAAATGATGAACACAAGGGCAAAAAAGCAATTCAAGAAGAAAGCATATATTGCTTGGGATGACAGTGATTCAAATTCAGAATCAAGCGACTCAGAAATTGAAGGAAACATTTGCTTGATGGCAAAAAACAACATTTCTTCGGATTTTGAGGTTAGTGATTCCGATTCATCCTCTAGTGAAGAAAATGACCATGATGAATTGCAAAATGCTTATAATGAGTTATTTACTGCATTTATGGATATGAAAAAAGAATATAAAGTTGTAAAGAAAAATCTAAGAAGATCCGAAAAGGAAAATGAGTCCTTAAAATTGAAAATTGCATGTTTAGAAGAAAAGGAGGTAGCTAATACGAAAATTGTATGCTTAGATGAGAATAAGGACTTAGCTTGTGCAAATTGTAAAGAGCATTGTCGCCGCCTCCCCGAAAACGGGGGCGCAGTCGGAGCGACGCGATGGTTTTTCGACTCTTCTTTGATTTTCGCATTTTTTATTGGTGGTTACAACGTCCTTAGGTTGTCCGATAACCGGGCTAACCTAGAGACGAGGTTTTCAAAAAGTGTCCTTGAGTTGTCCGACAACCGGGCTAACCCAAGGACTTATTTTGGGTTCTATGGAGTCGCCACCGATATTTTTACCATAAACATCGGAAAAGGGGTTTTGAAAAGGCGTTGGTTTTCGAAAATCAACTTTGGTCATTAGAACCAGAGTTGGGTAAGGGAGTTAGTTACGTGTAAAGGGAGTATTAGTCCCTTTACGACGCCCCTTTCGGGTTCCCTATGATAGGCCGGCTATTTGCGAATAATTAAACTTGGAAAATTGCGCTTTTACCCTTTTATTATGCGGAATTTAAATATGTGACTACATGGCCCTAGCTTTTATCGCATAATTTAAATAGCAGTAATTTAAAAAAGAGAATGAGGATATGCACCTCCAAAGCAAGCTTTTATATTCAAAAAGAGGGTGCGTTTTGGCAACCCTTCACTCTACACTCTCAGAAACTCCGGAAATGCCTCGGAGGGATTCTTAAGAAGATTTAGAACGCTCAGTCTATGCCTAAAGACGCTCAGAAACTCCGGAAATGCCTCGGAGGGATTCTTAGAGAGAGAAAATCTAGAGAGAAGGGAGAGCTCTTGCTGCTTGGTGTGTGAAAATGAGGGGGGGAGAGCCCCTATTTATAGTTTTTCGCGCTGTCAGGGTCCAGACCGCCGTTCTCGCCTGACAGGGTCGAGACCGCCATCTCGTAATTCGAGACCGCCGTCTCGCTCATGTCAGGGGTCGAGACCGCCGTCTGGAAAGTCCAGACCGCCGTCTCGACTTGGCGGAAATCGAGACCGCCGTCTGGAAAATCCAGACCGCCGTCTCCCTGGAGCATCCGTCGCTCAAGCGAGTACACCAGTCGCTTGAGCGAGACTTGACCCGGGAGTCCCCTTTGTTTGAAGCATCTGTCGCTCAAGCGAGTACATCAGTCGCTTGAGCGAGACTTGACCCGGGAGTCCTCTTTGTTTGAAGCATCTGTCGCTCAAGCGAGTACATCAGTCGCTTGAGCGAGACTTGACCCGGGAGTCCTCTTCTACGCGAGGCGAGACGACGGTCTGGGTCGTCCAGAAGGCGTTCTCGTCCCTTCGAGGCGAGAAAACTTATTTTCGGGCCAAAAAACCTTCCTATCTTGGTACGGGAGCCTAATAGTCTCTCCTAGTGGCTTGTTAGGCTTCGGCCGTCTTCAAACAGGAAGCTTTCTGACTTTATTTGGAGGCCGGGCAAGATTTGGGGTCTACAGCTGCCCCCCCTTTACCCGACCAGTCGATTGCTGGCCTTTTGTGCCGAGGTGATCGACTGGAGGGTAAAGGAGTTGACCCTCTTGCCCGGTTTCCCTTCGGATGTACCGTCTTTGTGGCGGATGATCTTCTGGGGAGATGTTGTGTTGTGCGCCTCTGGGATGCTCCTTCGACGCGGTAGCTGACCCCTTCGGCTGATGAGTACGAACCCCCATCTGGTTTGACGAGTACGAACCCTCGTCCGGTAAGCCCCCTTTTGTAAGGCTTGATGAGTTTACACCCCCATCTGGTGTTTGACGAGTACTAACCCCCGCCCGGTAAGCCCCCTTTTGTAAGGCTTGATGAGTTTACACCCCCATCCGGTGTTTGACGAGTACTAACCCCCGCCCGGTAAGCCCCCTTTTGTAAGGCTTGATGAGTTTACACCCCCATCTGGTGTTTGACCTCCGGATGCTCCTTCGACGCGGTAGCTGATCCTTTGGTTGATGAGTACGAACCCCCATCTGGTTTGGCGCCTCTGGATGCCCCTTCTTGCGGTAGCTGATCCTTTGGCGATGGTGTGTTTGTGCACCTCCGGAATACTACTCCTGATGTAGCCGATCCCTTTGGTTGACACGTGATAGAACCTCCGGATACTACTTCTGACGTAGCCGATCCTTCGGTTGATGAGTATAAACCCCCCATCAGGCTGGTAGTTGCAGTCCGTTGTGTGGGACTGGATGGGTATGAACCCCCCATCAGGCTGGTAAATGCAGTCCGTTGTGTGGGACTGGATGGGTATGAACCCCCCATCAGGCTGGTAAATGTAGTTTGTTGTTGAGATGTGTTTTGTCTTTGTTTTTTGTCTTTTCTGGGAATTGTCGTCCGGTCTGCGTCGGGGATTTTGTTGGTGTTCGTCCAGCTTGTTGATTGCTGGGGATTCTTTGTTTTTTATCTTTTGTGGTGGTCATCCGACTTTGCTGGTTGTCAGGGATTTTTTGATGTGTGCCTCTTAGGTAGGCATGAATTCTCTTGAAAATTTTGCTAATTTTAATGGTTCCTCTAAGCAGGCAGATAGTCCATTTGGAGACTTTTTACTTGCTTGCCTCCGAATAGGTTGATGTCCCTTTCTGGGGAAATTGGCTCTCGCTCGCCAGATCTTGCCTACGCCTAGGCAAATGACTCTTCTAAGGATGTGAGTCTGGAATTTGCCTTTGTCGTAGGCTCACTGGAGATGATCTTTCTTTTTGATTGATCCACCGGGGAATTGGTTGTCTTCCCGGGGATCAGATTTTGATTTGCCCCTTGAGGGGATGGAGTTTTGACTCCTTGTTGGATGTTGATGGTATGAGATGGCTTTGCCGATACTCTTGTTTTGTTTGGGGGAATGGAATTTCTGATTCCTCTTTTTTCGTTGATTTTCCCTTTTTCTAAGGTGACCCACTTTAGGGATTTGATTTCCTGGAAGTTAGGATTTTTATTTGATTTTGCCTTTTTCCACGATTTATCTCTTTTTTATCGCGATTTTGAAATCTGGCTTTTTCATGGGGATGATGCGTAAGCCTTTTTACTTTTTAGTTTCTTTTTATTACGCTGGCTTTTTCCCTTCTTTTTTTTTTTTTTTTTTTTGGGGGGGGGGAAGTCCACTAGGGATGACGTTTTTATTTCTTTAGTGATCCACCAGGGAATTAGTTGACTTCCTGGGGATCTGATTTTTCTTTTCTGGGAATGGAGTCCTGGCTCCTTGATTGATGTTGATGCGAGCTAAACTTGGGAAGCTCTTATTCCACTGGAGAGTGGGAATTTCTGATTCTATTTTTGTTGAATTTTTTTGGAGATCCACTTGAGGATTTTTATTCGGCCCTCGCTGTCATGGCCTTTTTTGGACATCCGCTGGGGATGCGAGAGTTTTCTTCTTTCCTCTTTTTTTTGTTGAGCCCTTGTTGGTATGAAGATTGGACTCTTTTGACTGTTGATGATGATGGGCTCTTGAAGCCTTTATTCTCCATTGGGGAGTGTGGAGGAGACTTTGGGTAAGTGTGCTTGATGACTCATATGGTGATGCAGCTGAGTCGTGAGGTAATCTTTTTGTTTTGCCTCTGGAGTGGGCAGGGATCCTCTCGGGGATGACTAAGCCTTTCCATCGGCTTTTCTTTTATGATGTGTGCCCTCTTTTATTGGGTGATGATGACTGGAGCTTTGGCTTTCTGGAAGCTTCTTATGACAACTCGCTCTTCTTTATTGAGGGAGAACAATGTTTGGAGACTTCTTATATGTGCCTTCTTTTTCTGGGTAGAAGGATGGTAGCTGAAACCCTTGATTTTCAGAAGCTCTTATTTTGATGAGTCGCTTGATTGACGACTTGCTCTATTTTCTTGAAGGCTTTATTTGGAGACTCAGTCTCAGTGATCCTGTTTTCAATCACAAACATGGAGCTAGTCTCCTTATATGCATGAATGTTTTTTCATTTTTTGTTTTTTTTTATTTGAAGTGATTTTTATTTTTTCATTTTTGACATTGACAAAGTCGTTTTGTGCGATTACTTGTGTGTGGATGCTTTAAATGCAATCTTTTCTTTTTGATTGATGCATCTGGAAAAGTGACTGGCATTCTCCTGCTGGACTCTCATGATTATGATGAAGGGCCCTTCTCTTTTATTCATTTTTTTTGGTTTAGCCCTATCTTTTGCCTAGACCGCCCTTTTGGGGTTTTCGATCTAGCGGGCTGCCTTAATTTTTGCCTAGGATATCTTAGCGGGCTTTTTCCTTTTTTATGAATGCCCTATCTTTTGCCTAGACCGCCCTTTGCGGGTTTTCGATCTAGCAGGCTACCCTAACTTTTGCCTAAGAATCTCCTAGCAGGCATTATTCTTTTTATTGTCATTTTTTTTTCTTCTTTTTTGAGAGATAGGAGCCTATCATATGCATGCAATGTTTGCGATATGCATCCTATAATACTATTTCAATTAAATTTTCAAAAGGATTAACCAATGTGCTTGAGCTTCTGATGAGCTTCTGACGTTATGTGCTTTCGTCAACAGGGATAGGCTGTACCCATTTTGCCGTTTGGATTTTTTTATGACCGAAGAATGATTGTGTTGATTTCAGAGCGACTTGCCATGTCAGTGCGCCCCTCCCTTTCCTTGGGGATGTCGATCCTCCTATTGATTACTATCTCCACATTTCCCTACTAATTACTAGAATGTCGTAGTGGTAAGGGTCAAGAGAAAAGAAGGAAGATGATGTTTAATTCAAAGGCTTGTGTTTTAGAATTGTTTTATTTTGGCAAAAAATGGTTTTTGTAAGCATGGCTAGCCAATGTTGGTTGGAGTGTTTAGGCTAGTTTAGGCAAACGTTTCGTTTATGGAATGACGTCTTATTCTATGGCGCTTGCTATGATTGATTGACTTCCCTAGTCTGCCCTTTGGGTTTTCAGCCTAGGATGTTGTGTTTTGTTTTGTCCTAACTTTTGTCTAGGTTTCTTTTTTTCCTACTTTGGAAACCTAGCGGACTTTATTTTGTAACCCTAATTTTTGCCTAGGCTACCCTTTATGGTTGTTCGAGTTTCCTAGCGGGTTGACCCTAACTTTTGCGTAGCCCCCTTTGGTGGGTTTCCTACCGGGTATTTTGCCTTTTCTTTTTGGCCTTTAGCTTTTATGGGCTTCTTTTGATTTTTTTTTCTTTTTGCACAACATTGGCGAAACACGGCTTTACCTATGGCGAGGTAAAACCTTATTTTGTGTTTCTAGTCAATCAGTGGTGATGGATTTGACTTTTATTTTGGTCAATGGCGCAATTTGATTACTTTGACGCACTTTTGAAAACGTTTGCTTAAACATGGTTATTAATGAGGTTTAGACATTAATAGCAAGAAGAGAAGCAGATAGTAAGAATGACATTCTTTGTAATTAATAGGGAAATATGTGCCCTACAATGCTTGGGGGTCGGGCTAGCCGCGAGGAGTAATCTCTAATAGTCATTGGATTTATAAACCCTAAGAATTAGAAGGAGAACACCTAATGACTAAAGTCGCTTTTGACGCTTGAACCCCTCTATCTGATTTGAGGTGCAAGGGGGAGACTTCCCTTTTCTCTATGTAGCTTGATCCTTTGCAGGATAAAACTTCGAAGGATTGTCTTTAAAATCCGGTGGCTCCCTTATTCCTTGAGAGTTTCTAATGAGCCCTTGGTTTGGGCGACATCCATATTTTCTCATCACGTGGGTCACCTTCATATTGTTGGGAAAGCCTTTTTCTATTGGCAAAAGATATTTCGAAGGTCCTAAGTCCTCTTCCGCCGCATCCATTCAAGGTAGGGTAGATGATTTGCTAATCTGAATGTCGTCTCTAGCTCAAACTGTGACTAGCTTGTCGCCTACCCTGAGTTTGTCTCTTTTGGTGGAGCGTCGTGAATTGCCTCAGCGTCGTGAATCCAAAAGTCTCTTCAATTTCCTTTTTGGATTATGTTTTTCTTCGGTCTTTTATTTTTTCTTTATTCTTGGGAGCATTGCCTTATAGCTCCTGGGGGTGTAGATTCTTTCACTTCTAATTTTGCCCCCGAATGTTGGCTATGCTGGAGATATCTTCATTGATGGATGGACGATGTTTTTGCGTATCTCCATGGTACAACTTTATTTGAGGTGGGAGGCATGAACAAATGCGATGACGCCCTTGCCCCCTCTCCTTTATTTACTCAGATGACCAATGGTTGAGGCTTATTATCCTCCTTAGGTGGGTCAACCGTTGGGAAAAACTTGATGACAAAATGTTTGCTCTTCATCTTATTCTGATTCACGGAAAGCACATCGACTAATCCTTTCTTTTTATTATCTTATTATTATTAAAGTGAGGATGAATGCAATTTATGAGTGCAATTTATGAGTGCAATTTATGAATGCAGTAGACGTTTGAAGAGGTGATGAAAACAAACAATTTTATTTATTTCATCCAGACAGTGTACATTCCTCAATGCCATGTTTTGAAGTGCATTTTTTTGAAAGCGGAGAAGCCTAAATGAACCCATAGGCGGGTAAATATTTCTATTTATTCTCTCTCTTTTTTTTGTGCATGGCATGCGAATGCCCTACCCTCTTTTCATGGTATTGAGGAATGTTCACTTTCTTCAATTGTCTATTGTTAGATGCATGAGGATGAAGCTTGGTGGATGCATGTACGCAAGTGTTTGTTTTTCCCTAAACATTATCATGTTTTATTTTCTAACATGATGTATGATAGTGTTTGGGATTTTTGTGTTTTTTTTTATGCGGATGAGGGCATAAAGAATACCAGTCGCTTTCGTTTCTAGAATGCAACAAGATTTTTATTGTTTAAAACAAATGATTTATGAGATGGATATTCCTTTAAGACAATGGCTTAGGTATCCTCCTTAAAGCTTACACTTTGTGGGGTATCATACCCACCTCGGTGTAATGATTCCTTCCCCATCACAGACTTGACAAGTATAATGGGAATCACCATCACACCTTAATACACTTGTTCCTTCCTTGTCGCGAAGGTCACAAATGTGCTCGGGGCCTCTTTCGCCATTGTCTTAGGGATATCTAGTGGACCCTAGAATGAATGTATCTATGCATGCACCAGTACAAAAGGGCAGCAGATGTTCAAAGTGGCATAACTTTTGACTGGGTTGTCCGATTTGGACGCACAACATGTCAAAACGAAGAGAAAAGGGTGAAGAACCAAGCTGCAAATTCCCAAAGGGGATTTGGCCCAGTATTTTTCCCAAAAAACGCCTCTAAGACCCATTTTTGAGGGATTTATTAAAATGATGCGTATGCATACTTTCCTTATGCATTTATTTTCTCTCTTGGTTTTTCCACTTATGATGTAATATGAATGATACGACTTTGTCAAAATTATTTTATTAAATGTTTTATTGTTATTATTTTTTGGATTTTTATTTTGATTTTTATTGCTTTTTATTTTATAGCCTTTTATCTCTTCTGTCGGAACTGCGTGACTACTTAGCTTACAAAGAACCTGAAACCAGGCTAGCTAAAAGGCAGACTGTCCGAGATAAAATGTGGCTTTATGCGAAAGAATATTTAGCGTCCCTTATCTCTTCTGTCGGAACTGCGTGGCTACTTAGCTTGCAAAGAACCTGAAACCAGGCTAGCTAAAAGGCAGACTGTCCGAGATAAGGGTGTTTATTTGTGAAAATATTTTTTGTAATTTTTTTGTAGTTTTTTCTGTTGTTTGGTTATGCTATGCAATCAAATGCAACAAACAAATGCACATACAATTCACTCATCCGCGAACAGGCGAGAAGTCGTTTTAATTACGAGGTAGGGTTCTCCTGCAGAAAAGTGCATTGGTTAGGGTAGGTTCTAACTGTTCTCACCAGGCTAAGGCCCCCAAGGTGCCCCCATTATAGGGTCCCCACTCTCCAGCCGTCCGACCATGCTCAACACTAAGGCCAGAGTCGGTCTTGTTGCCAAAAGAGGAAGGTTATCACCTTGAGTGGTGGTTTCCGATCACACCGGTGGGCACAAGGCCCTAACTGCGGTGAACCATACCTGCCACCCACTCCCTATGGTTATCTCACTTGCCCCCAGGTATAGGAGGAACTGTAGTGTGCAAGGGACTTGTGTGCAATTTATATATCAAGCAATTGCGTAAGTATAAACAAACAACAGTTTATTGAAAGCCAAACAATAAAACATGTTATAATACAAGGCAGGGTAAAAGCGCTTATTTTCTTGGTTTAATTATTGTTAAGCCAGCCCATCACTAAATGGGATCAACTCTCTAGGCTTCCCCAGCAGAGTCGCCATCTGTCGCCGCCGTAAAAAAGGAGGCGGTCGGAGCGACGCGATGGTTTTTCGACTCTTCTTTGATTTTCACATTTTTTATTGGTGGTTACAACGTCCTTAGGTTGTCCGATAACCGGGCTAACCTAGAGACGAGGTTTTCAAAAAGTGTCCTTGAGTTGTCCGACAACCGGGCTAACCCAAGGACTTATTTTGGGTTCTATGGAGTCGCCACCGATATTTTTACCATAAACATCGGAAAAGGGGTTTTGAAAAGGCGTTGGTTTTCGAAAACCAACTTTGGTCATTAGAACCAGAGTTGGGTAAGGGAGTTAGTTACGTGTAAAGGGAGTATTAGTCCCTTTACGACGCCCCTTTAGGGTTCCCTATGATAGGCCGGCTATTTGCGAATAATTAAACTTGGAAAATTGCGCTTTTACCCTTTTATTATGCGGAATTTAAATATGTGACTACATGGCCCTAGCTTTTATCGCATAATTTAAATAGCAGTAATTTAAAAAAGAGAATGAGGATATGCACCTCCAAAGCAAGCTTTTATATTCAAAAAGAGGGTGCGTTTTGGCAACCCTTCACTCTACACTCTCAGAAACTCCGGAAATGCCTCGGAGGGATTCTTAAGAAGATTTAGAACGCTCAGTCTATGCCTAAAGACGCTCAGAAACTCCGGAAATGCCTCGGAGGGATTCTTAGAGAGAGAAAATCTAGAGAGAAGGGAGAGTTCTTGCTGCTTGGTGTGTGAAAATGAGGGGGGGAGAGCCCCTATTTATAGTTTTTCGCGCTGTCAGGGTCCAGACCGCCGTTCTCGCCTGACAGGGTCGAGACTGCCGTCTCGTAATTCGAGACCGCCGTCTCACTCATGTCAGGGGTCGAGACCGCCGTCTGGAAAGTCCAGACCGCCGTCTCGACTTGGCGGAAATCTAGACCGCCGTCTGGAAAATCTAGACCGCCGTCTCCCTGGAGCATCCGTCGCTCAAGCGAGTACACCAGTCGCTTGAGCGAGACTTGACCCGGGAGTCCCCTTTGTTTGAAGCATCTGTCGCTCAAGCGAGTACATCAGTCGCTTGAGCGAGACTTGACCCGGGAGTCCTCTTTGTTTGAAGCATCTGTCGCTCAAGCGAGTACATCAGTCGCTTGAGCGAGACTTGACCCGGGAGTCCTCTTCTACGCGAGGCGAGACGGCGGTCTGGGTCGTCCAGAAGGCGTTCTCGTCCCTTCGAGGCGAGAAAACTTATTTTCGGGCCAAAAAACCTTCCTATCTTGGTACGGGAGCCTAATAGTCTCTCCTAGTGGCTTGTTAGGCTTCGGTCGTCTTCAAACAGGAAGCTTTCTGACTTTATTTGGAGGCCGGGCAAGATTTGGGGTCTACAAGCATGAATATGACATAGATATTCTTAACCATTTGCTAGACAAAGCGGAAAAAGAAATTGATGATCTTAAGAAGCATGAAATGGTAATTGCTCAAAATAATGTAAATCAAAGAGTTCCTTTGAAAAAGAGTAAAACTAAAAAGAAAAGAGTATGGGTAGAAAAAGGAACTAGAGCTTGTCATGTTAATAATGTATCTTGTTCTAAAGCTACTCCAAATGCATGCTTCTATTGTATGAAACAAGGTCACACTTCAAATAAGTGTAAAATTAAACATTTTGGTGTACCTAAAGGTAAATATATTTGGGTTCCTATAGTTAAATGAACTATTTGTATCTTGTATTTATTCAAAGAAAATGGATCATTTAGTATGTTTTAAACAGAATGCTTAGGTAAAAACATTTTATCTTTTCTATTGCATGAAGGTTCTTCACTTAAAGCCTCTAAAATTGTTTTAAACAACTAAAAACAAAGTTTTTTTACAAAAGCTTTCTTAAAACATGTTTTTAACTGATGCAGTTTTGAAAGAACCAAATAAAATCACTTAGAATGTTCAAAGAAGTGTTTTTACAGTATTTTAATCGATACAACTTGTTTTTACAGTTTTGAAAGAACCAAATAAAATCACTTAGAATGTTCAAATAAAACCATTTAGAACTCATTGTGATCGATCAGATTTTTATTATGAGCGGTCAGAATCTTTTAAATCGATTAAAAACACGTTTCAATCGATTAAAATCACTTAAAGGGTCAGGATGATCGATCAGAATCAAATTATAAGCGATCAGAATTCTTTTCAATCGATTAAAACACGTTTCAATCGATTAAAATCATTTAAAGAGTCAGGATGATCGATCAGAATGCAATTATGACCGATCAGAATCGGTTATGATCGATCAGAATTTAGTTATGACCGATCAGAATTCTTTAATCGATTAAATCTCGTTTCAATCGATTAAAACAACTTAAAAAATTTCTACATCTAGCGTTTTAATCGATTAAAAGAAGTTTTAACAGATTAAAACTGCACTTTTAACAGATTAAAAGAATCTTTTAACAGATTAATTAAACCAAGCAGTTTTGAAAATCTTCTATAAAAACAGTTTGGCTTGAACTTTTTAAAACACACATTGAATATAAGTTTTCACACATCCTTTAGCAATCAATCAAGCAATCTGCGGTGCAAACACTTTGGAGATCAAGGATGTGCTACTTGTTGATGATATTATTGGATCAACTGATAGTTTGTTATGTGTAGAATTTGCTAAGATAATGCGAGGAGAGTTTGAAATGTCTATGATGGGAGAATTGACATTCTTCCTTGGACTACAAATCAAGCAACTTAAAGATGGTATTTTCATCTCTCAAACCAAATACTGCAAAGAGATCCTCAAAAAGTTTGGTATGGACACCTCAAAGGAAGCTAACACACCCATGGGAACTTCATGCTATCTAGACAAGGATGAATCAGGTTTGGAAGTTAATCAAACTATGTATAGAGGTATGATAGGATCACTATTATGCTTAACTGCTAGTAGACCCGATATTATGCATTCTATCTGTGTGTGTGCTAGATTTCGGGCTTGTCCTAAAGAATCTCACCTAATTGCGAGTAAAACATATTTTAAAATACTTAAAAGGAACTACTGGGTTTGGCTTGTGGTATCCAGTTCGATGCTTGTATTAGTTTATTAGGATATTCGATGCTTGATTATGGTGGATGTAAAATTGATAGGAAAAGCACTAGTGGGACATGTCATTTGTTAGGTTCATCCTTAATATCATGGCATTCTAAGAAACAGGCATGTGTTGCTTTATCTACCACTGAAGTTGAATATATTGCAGTCGGTAGTTGTTGTGCTCAAATTCTGTGGATGAAACAACAATTAGAGGATTATAGCATATATTTAAATGACATTCCATTAATGTGTGATAATACGAGTGCAATCAATCTAACTAAGAATCCAAGTAATGCACTCTAGGACTAAACATATTGAGATTAGACATCACTTTTTAAGAGATAATATCAGCAAAGGAAACTGTAAGATAGAGTATGTAGACACTAAACGTCAATTAGCGAGATATATTTACTAAGCCTCTACCAAAGGATAGATTCTATGATCTTACAAGAGACTTAGGGATATTAGAAATAGCTTAAATTCGCTTAATTTGACTGTTTTTGGATGATTGTTATGTTAAAATTCGTGTTGTAGGATATTCATAGGTTATAATGTGTAAAAACCTTAAAAACTTGATATAGCCTCTGGAATAATCGATCATCGGAAGTAATAATCGATTATTTTTTCTCAAAACGTCCAAAACAGAGTATTCTCCTCCTGGAATAATCGATTATTTCGTGATATAATCGATTAAATGCCTCTCGACAATCGATTATTTGCTAGAAATAATCGATTAAAACTGTCTGATATAGAGAGAATCAATGTATTTTCTTTTGTTATTGTCTTGATGTTGTAATGGTTGAATGATTGTGAAATAAAATTTGATGTTTCTTTCATGCTATAATTGAGGGGGAGCTTTCTCTAACTTATGTATATTTTGAGGGGGAGCTCTTATGATTGATCTTGCAGAGTTCTTTTTGATTATAATCAAAATAGGGGAGAAAAATTTAAAGCCTATGATTCAATTTTAAATTTTATCTGGTATGTTTAATGTGTTTGTTAGTATGACAGATAAAACAAGGTTATTACAAAGGGCTTTAAAAGAAAATTTTGATCATCATCAAAAAGGGGAGATTGTTGACAATTCAAGGACTTGATGTTGCACTTGATGAATATGAAGAATGGATTTTGATGATGATCCAAGAACTAAAGACTTAGAATATTGAAGATTGAAGATTGGTGATAATTGTATTGTAATAACTTCTGTTTTATTTAAGATTGAGTCTGTATTTCTAGAGTCTAAGATAGCTAGGTACATAGTCTCGTAACTTAGAAGCTTCAAAAAGCTCAAATTTATCATTTAGGCTCGGCTTTAATCGATTATATAGGTAAATAATCGATTAAAACAGTGAGAAAACACTTTCTATACAAACTCACTGTTTTAATCGATTAAAACGACAAAATAATCGATTGTTTTGTACTTGTTCCGTATGAGATAATCGATTATTTCACCAAATAATCGATTATTCCAGAGAGGTTTGGGTTCGACGTATTTGGCTCTGTTTTAATCGATTATCACTCCAAATAATCGATTATTTCGATCTGTTTTTCATTTTAAATTTCAAATTAACCCTATTTTCGAAAACCCAATTACCAAGAACCCTAGTTTCGAAATCCCCAATTCCTAAACCCTAATTTCCCTACTTAAACTCTGCTTTGGCACTCGGAAAAAAAGAACAACTCTTTCCATACAAAAGTCAAGTGTCGTGAGTGCCGGAGAACTGTTTGTTGCAAGGAAAGGGGGCTTTTGGAACTCGGTGTGAGGCTAGAAGCGATAAGAATCACTAAGTGGAGTTCTTAGTGGATTGTGTGCTGTGCCGTCTCTAGGGAAAGCTGTTCTTCATCTCTTGTGGATTTCAAGAGAGGTGTTTTCTGATCTTTATCTGTTCATTTGTAATCTGTTTGTAACAATTTGTTCTTAGTGATAGCGTTAATTCTCTTTTGAGTGATTAGTAACTGGACGTAGGGTCTTTTGATCCGAACCAGTATAAACCTACTGTGTAATCTTCTCTACTCTTCTCTATTTACATTTACGCAGTTTTTAATCGGTAAAATTTGGGGAAAATTTTGAAAACCTAATTTTTATTAAAAATCCAATTCACCCCCCCCCCCTCTTGGTTTTTGTCCGACCACGCGAACATTCCGCTGCGCGATTCTAACAAAAAACAACTTAGAAAATTTCTACACAGCGTTTTAATCGATTAAAACTTATTTTTATCAATTAAAATCACTTTGAAAATTTTACAAGAAAGTTTTGCAGTATATTAATCGATTGAATCACGAAACAATCGATTAAAACAAATTAGAAGATTTTTTGTAAAGAGTTTTAATTGATATAAACGTTGTCGTATCAGTTAAAACAAATCTGTTAAAGAATCAAGAACTTTTTAATGGATTAAAAGAAGTTTTAACAGATTAAAACTACACTTTTAACAGATTAAAAGATTATTTTAACAGATTGATTAAACCAGCAGTTTTGAAAATCTTCTATAAAAACAGAGTTGCTTGATCATTTTAAAATACATCTGATACACATCCTTTTGCAATCATTCAAGCAATCAAAAGTACTTCATTCAAGAAAGATTCGCGCTAGTTTTTGTGAAGTTCAAAAGAAATCTTTCTTGAGGCAAAAGCTGCATTCTTTTGAGAAGAAACAACTTACTCGAGAATTGCATAAAGCTGGTTTGAGCATTCTAGTTTCTTCTTTTCATTTCTTTTCATTCTTTTCTTGTATTGTTTGGTGCACTGGAATTGTGGGCACTTGGTTTCTCTAGTACTGGAATTTGGTTGTAGAGGTTGTCAAGAACTGGAATTTGGTTCTTGGTGAAAGGTTAGGTGCGAGAACTGGAATTGTGGTTCTTGTGGTAGATTAAGTGTAAGATTGTAATCTGTAAAACATTTGATCTAGTGGAACCCAGTTGGAATTTGGTTGGAGACTCGGACGTAGCCTTGGTATTGGGTGAACCAGTATAAACACCGGTGATATCTTTCTAAACCTTTCTCCTCTTTTAATTCTGTTGCTGCGTTTATTGTTGATTGATTGCTTTGTGATTCAAGAACAGATCTGAAATCTTATTTTTACAATTAGATAATCTGTTAATTGCAAAAATCTTTCAAAGATCAATTCACCCCCCTCTTGATCTCAACCTTCTTTTCTAACAATTGGCATCAGAGCGAGGTTCTTGAGAGTTATTCAAGTTCTTCGATCCATGGCTGGAAACAAATTTTCTGAGGGTGCTTGTATTGATAGACCTCCACTGTTTTGTGGAACAGATTATCCTTTTTGGAAAATTAGGATGAAGATCTTTATTGAGTCTATTGATAGAAATGTTTGGGATGTAATTGCTAATGGCCCTTTAATTACAGAAAAAGAATGGTCCAGTTTAAATGATGAGGAAAAGAAAAAAGTTCAAAATGATTGCACTGCTAAAAATATAATTACTTCTGCACTTAACATGGATGAGTTTTTCAGGGTCTCCCAATGCAAATCGCCAAGGAGATGTGGGATGTTCTTGAGGTTACTCATGAAGGGACAACGAGATGTAAAAAGAGCCTATGTAGCATGGGATGACAATGACACTTCATCAACGAGACAATTCGATAATGAAGAAGCCAACCTGTGTCTAATGGCAAATCAAAACCTTCAATCCAGCAGTGTAAGTTCTAATTCTTCTTCAAATTTAGTGAACTATAATTCATTACAAGAAGCATTTAATGAAATGCATGAAGAGGCTAAGAAACTGCAAAAAGAAAATGATAGGCTAAAAGGATTGAATAATTGGTTTGTAAATAAAGTAGACTCTCTTGAAAAGAGAATTCTTGAAGATGAAACTGATTGTGATTTCTTAAAATTAATTCATGATAATTCTGATTGTGCATGTAATAAACCCTGTAATAATTGTTCAAAATTACAAAAGAAAATTGATTTTTTATCACAAACCATTTCAAGGTTTACACAAGGTCAAGCTAATCTTGACGTTTTACTTGGGTCACAAAAACTATTTTTTGACAAATCTGGAATAGGATTTAAATCTAGGATGAAAGTCAGAAAAACAAATGTAAATAAGAAATCATACTCTGTGATTAAATGTTTTTACTGCATGAAAAGAGGTCATTCAGTGAAATACTGTAGAATTAAAAAGTACGTTATTCCTAGAGGAAGAATGAAATGGATTCCAAAGTTAAAGTCATTTCAAATAACCTAATTGGACCCAGTAATTATAAAGGGTACCAGAAACATGTTAAATTTGTTTTGCAGGAACAAAATCTGGAAATCCCTTGGTATTCAAAACTGCAAATCAGGTTACGCTTTCATAAACTGATTATTTTAATTGATATAAAACAGTATTAATCGATTAAAATAACTTACGAGAGGATATCGGAAAATGCTGTCCAGTACCGTTTTAATCGATTGAAATGCGAATTAATCGATTAAAATGTTCTCAAGATTTGAGTTTAGCTGTTTTAATCGATTAAAATGAATTTATATCAACTAAAAACACTAAGATGTCAAAATTAATCAATTCTTTTTTATTTTTATCGATTTAAATTTTGTTATCATTTTATTAATTTCATTTTGTACAAGACTAATCGATTCCTTTATGAATTAATCGATTATTTCACTCGTAGTATACATTAGAGAATTTAGTTTCTTCCATTACTTGTCATGAATAGCGGCAAGACAATCATGAATAATGCCGAATGAGTTTCGGACATGTCTAAATTCGAGTAGTCTCGTTATGGAACATCCAATTTCCTTTCCATGGCACAATTTTTCATGATTAGCGAAGGCTGAACAAATCTTTGAATTGGAAATTAGACTAGTGGCATAATGTGGGAAAGTTATTGCTGTTATCCATGGATGGAAAGGCTTTTTCATGGCAGCGACATTGCATGCATCAACCCAGTTTCAAGAATAAATCTTGGGAACAAATATCACAAGATATGTCATATCGATTTGATGATCGTGCTTTTGAGGATATTGTTGAATTATCAAGATTGCAAGAAGAGGAAGATTTGGGAGAATATTTGGAAGTTTATGTTTTTTTTTGGCTCATGTAGTTATATCTAAGTCAATGACATTAAGTTTTTCTTTGTTAGGTATGAAAACTAAACTGGAAAAATCTGTGAGAATTCATAAACCACAGTCTCTGCAAGAAGGTATGCATCTTGCAAGACTTCAAAAGGGAATTTTAAAAGTTTTCGAAAATAAATTGCTGCAAACAAGAGTCCAATTCGGAAACACAAACAAGGTCAACTCCGGTTAATTTGTAGCAGAGTCATTCTACAATCAGTTTGAAGCTTTAGGTGTTTTCAGAAACTACCGATTCGAAAGGTAGCACCTCAACTTCCATATTTAGAAAGGAAGTTATTGACATGTTTGCAAAGGGATTATGTAGGTTATGTGGTGACAAATTAGATAAAAATCATAAGTTGAAATGTAAAGTTTGGGGTAAGCCCAACGCTATCTTCTTTGCCCAGGAAGAAATTGAGGCCGATATAGTGTAAGTCATGGACTTTGAGGAAGAGCAAACTATATTTTGACAACAACATAGACATGATTCAAGCTGCAGATGTCTACATTTCTCTTAATACTTTACATGGAATGCTGGGTGGTAATACATTGCAAAACAAAGGAATTATCAAGTAGACTGTCCCTTTTCTTATAGACTCTGGGAGTACACATAATTTCATTAGTGACAAATGGGTCAAGTTGTTGGAACTGAAAACATAGTTTATCAAGGATTTTTTAGTAATGGTTGCTTCTGATAATAAGTTGTTGATTACTAGGAAGTGCGAACAGATAACTTGGAGATTCAATGAACACACGTTTACATTAAATTTCTTGGTATTACCTAGCAATACATTTGGAATAATTTTGGGCATGCATTGGTTCAAGACTCTTGGTGAAATTCATTGGAATTGTGCAACTTTGATAATTCGTTTTAATCATCAAGGTCACGAGGTGATACTGTAAGGAGACAAATCTGAGACAGAAATTCAAGAATTGAATGGAAAGCTAAAATTGGCACAGGGTATGTGTTTTATTGGCAGTACAGGGATCAATTTTATACTGATGATCTGGCATCCTTAACAACAAACCAACAAGAGGATCTTTCAATAATTCTAAAGGAGTTTCAGATGTTATTGTGGAACCAAGGCAACTGGGATGATTGAGTTTTTTTTTTTTCGGACAGAAAGGGTCCATTCTTATCTTTTTTTTCTCTCTTTACGTCATATTTATTTTACTTCTAAAATCTCTTTTATGGACTGTAATATTAACTGGTTAGTAACCAGAAACAATATTTTTAGCTTTGATTAATATAATGTAGGAAAACCTAGATAGAATTTAACATAGATTCCTGATATTGTTAGCTGATACAAAATGGATTTAATCGATCAAATCGATTAAAGGAAACACTTTCACAACAAAATAATCGATTACCCAGTGTATCAATCGATTTAAACCTTTATGTCATATGTTTGTATCAACTAAAATCAGTTTACCTCAGTTAAATCAGCTAGATAAGATACTACTCTGATTTTTATGGTTCCATTGGTTAAACCTTAATCAATGTAGTTGATATTATCGAAATAATCGGTTTTACACAATTCGCAATGAATTAGGCATTTTAGATGCATCAAACATTACTTAGTTTGCAAATCTGGTTGTTTTAATCAATAAAAAAATCTTTTAAATCGATTAAAAGAATTTATGCAGCATTTTTCTTTACTGTTTTAATCGATTAAATGTCGAATTAATCGATTAAATGCACTTATGTTTCATACTTTCGAAGTCCTTCACTGTTTTAATCGATTACACCTTTATTTCAATCGATTAAAATCATTAAACAAGAACTTTTTAATCGATTTTGTCCTGTTTTTAATCGATTTTTATTCTGGAAAGAAAAATTAAAGGCTTTAGTTAATGGTTGTTCTTGTAACATGCTACTAAAGCGTGATTCCCTTATCTTTACACGTGTTAATTGTATTCATTACAAACGTGTTAATGAAGATAAGTTTGAATCAACTTTGATCGATCTTTACATGGGTAAAATATCGTATTCATTTTTTTTCTATCTCATTACATACCTTTGCATTGTTTCTCTTCTAATCCCTATTTTTGATGAAGTCAAAAGGGGGAGAATAGTTGCTTTACTGTTGATCAGAAACAATTTAGGATTATTTAGGGGAAGCAACAATTTAGGGGGAGAAATAGGAAAATAATTCATTTTGTATTTCTAACTAATCTATTTTATCAAGTGACTTCTCTTGCAGAGTTATTATTCAAAGTGGTGTTTGTCTTCATCAAATAGGGGGAGACTGAAAGTGATGAAGATCTTATTGAAATACTCTGGCAAAGATCTTATTGATTTGATGAAGTCAAAGATAAAGTCAAAGACAACTTTGTAGTGGTCAACAGTCACTTAGATAAAAGAGTAGAGGGATTAGTGTGTCCGCAGCTTTGCTTATGTATAATCATTTTTATCTTTTCTGTTGCATGAGGTTTCTTCACTTAAAAGATTTTGCAAAATGCCTCTAAAAACGTTTAAGCAGTTAAAAACAAAGTATTTTAACAAAAGCTTTCTTAAACAAGTTTTTAACTATATAATTTCGAAATAACCGATTGTTTTCATTAAAGAAAGTTTTGAAAACCTTCTGTTAGTGTTTTAACTGATAAAGCTTCGAAATAACCGATTAAAATCACTTAAAATGTTAAGAGAAGTGTTTTTGCAGTATTTTAATCGATACAACTTGGTTTTAATCGATGAAATCCACTTAGTGTTTAGGATGATCTATCAGAATGCAATTATGACCGATCAGAATCAGATATGATCAATCAAAATTGAGTTATGACCGATCAGAGTTTTTTCAATCGATTAAAACACATTTCAATCGATTAAAACAACTTAGAAAATTTCTACACAGCATTTTAATCGATTAAAACTTATTTTTATCAGTTAAAATCACTTTGAAAATTTTACAAGAAAGTTTTGCAGTATATTAATCGATTGAATCACGAAACAATCGATTAAAACAAATTAGAAGATTTTTTGTAAAGAATTTTAATTGATATAAACGTTGTCGTATCAGTTAAAACAAATCTGTTAAAGAATCAAGAACGTTTTAATGGATTAAAAGAAGTTTTAACATATTAAAACTACACTTTTAACAGATTAAAAGATTATTTTAACAGATTGATTAAACCAGCAGTTTTGAAAATCTTCTATAAAAACAGAGTTGCTTGATCATTTTAAAATACATCTGATACACATCCTTTTGCAATCATTCAAGCAATCAAAAGTACTTCTTTCAAGAAAGATTCGCGCTAGTTTTTGTGAAGTTCAAAAGAAATCTTTCTTGAGGCAAAACTGCATTCTTTTGAGAAGAAACAACTTACTGCAGAATTGCATAAAACTGGTTTGAGCATTCTAGTTTCTTCTTTTCATTTCTTTTCATTCTTTTACTGTATTGTTTGGTGCCTGGAATTGTGGGCATTGGTTTCTCTGCAGCTGGAATTTGGTTGTAGAGGTTGTCAAGAACTGGAATTTGGTTCTTGGTGAAAGGTTAGGTGCAGGAACTGGAATTGTGGTTCTTGTGGTAGATTAAGTGTAAGATTGTAATCTGTAAAACATTTGATCTAGTGGAACCCAGCTGGAATTTGGCTGGAGACTGGACGTAGCCTTGGTATTGGGTGAACCAGTATAAACACCGATGATATCTTTTTAAACCTTTCTCCTCTTTTAATTCTGTTGCTGCGTTTATTGTTGATTGATTGCTTTGTGATTCAAGAACAGATCTGAAATCTTATTTTTACAATTAGATAATCTGTTAATTGCGAAAATCTTTCAAAGATCAATTCACCCCCCCTGTTGATCTCAGCCTTCTTTTCTAACAACAGTAACAATTCTCTCTCTCTCTAATTTTACCATCTCTGCGCATAAAGCAGAACAGCAGTAAATCACTAAAGACAAAATTGACTATTCACAGAAGATGAAGGGTCCAGGTTTTCTCATTTCATTTTAGCATGCAATAGTTGTTCGAAAAGCTTGTACTCTCTCCTTAAAAATATTCTCTCTTCTCTGTTTTTCTGTTTATCTCACAAAAACAACATGTTCAAGCGCACCAAATCCGGGAGGAAGAAGTTCAGCAAAGGAGAATCCTCAACTGCTGTGCAAGGAACCTCAGGAGGAGGGCGGATTGAATCATGGTTCAATGGGAACCAAGAAAATATGGACTTATTCATTCACGAAATGAGCAGGAAACAAATTAATATTCCCAAGGTTCTGAAATTCTCGTGGTTGGATACTGAAGGATTCAGAGGTGTTCGGAAGCTGCTGCAACACCAGAAGCTTCAGAAGTTCCTTGAACTCAATGGTAGAGTTTATGCTGACCTTATTAAAGTTTTCTTCACTAATCTGTCATTTGAAGGCTCTACACTCAGAACTCAAGTTAAAGGAGTGGAAATAGAGGTTACTCCCACAGTCTGGAAAGATGTTGCTGGACTCAAGGATGAAGGAGTGAAAGTCACTAAAGGATATACCTCTGATGTGGACGAATTCAACAAAGTTCAATACTTTCGCTCGTGTTTGAGAAATAAGCGTGACTCTGTGAGTTCCTTCAACACTGGAAAGTTGAAACTTGAAGAAAGAGTTCTTGCATTTTTAGTGGCCTGGCAGCTTACTCCCAGGGGGAGCAATCATGCAGTACTCAATGAAGGCGATTTAGTGCTGATGTACTGTATCCATCACAGAATCAGAGTAAATTGGGTATTTGTCATCAAGGACCATATGATCAACGCAAAAAGGCTAAGTGATTTTAGGTATCCTTATGCAATCCTTATTTCTAAATTTCTAACTCATTTTGGTGTTGACTTGGAAGGAGAATTGGTTGAAACCATTCGTCCCACAAATGAGGTTAACAACTCCATCCTTCATAAAATGGGATTCATCAAGATTGATGGTGAGTGGATTTCGAAAGAAGAAGCTGGGAGAGAAGAAGAAGAAGAAGTTGAAGAAGATGAGAATACTGGTGCTCCGAGTGCTGCAGAAGCAAGACAAACAGGCCCTATGGAAGATGTCATGGAAGAGCAGTCTCCATTGGAAGTGATTCCTTATATACCACAACCTGACCGTGGCACGCCTCTCTCACAGTTTGAAAGGACCATGCTGCATCAGATGAATGAATTACAAACAAATCAAAGGAGGCACATGGAAATGACATTTGCTCTGCAAACCCATCAGCATCGACTCTATGAAGACTCCATTGCCAGATTTCAACATATTGATAATCAACTGGAGGATATCTTCAACAGAATTGGAGACCTCCAATTCAATCAGGGTCCCTGGGACGGAGATGATTGAAGTTTAGCTCTTTAAGTTCACATGTTTCTTTTGTTTTTTTTTGGTACCTATGTGGTACTTCTGGACTGTAATTAAAACACTGTTTGATGAAGTCAAATAGGGGGAGAAGTATTTGCTTATAACTGACACTACACACACATCACAAAATCATATATGTCTCTGTTCTGTTATTTCTTTGCGCAGGTGCAGTGGTTATTTGTCTCCATCAAATAGGGGGAGATTGAAGCACTTGTTGGATTTGATGAAGACATATAGAGTTTATAGAGTTTATTTTGTGGGTGTGTAGGTGAATAGGTTATAGGTTTAGAATTTAATCTCTTGATAGTTCAATAGATCTTGTGATAAGCGCCTTTAAAATGATGCATCTCATTGAACTTATTTTACTGCATGAAAAACCAACCTTTTAGCATTAAAAGAACAAACTGAGTTTTTTTTTTCAATCTATTAAAAAGAAATTTCAATCTGTTAAAATCACTTAAAATAGGAATGTTCATATGCTGTCAAAATTTTAATTGGTTGAATCGCAGAATCAACAGGTTAAAATGTTCTTAATGATTTTTCCATATTAATGGCTTCGCAAATTTAATCTGTTAAAATCAAGTTCAATCTGTTGAAACAAAAAATGTTATTCTTCACGTTGGAGTATCTCAGAATTTCAATCTGTTGAAATTAGTTTTAATATGTTGAAATAGAGAGATAATTTTTTCATTCTAAGGTATCACAGGATTTCAATCTGTTGAAATATATTTGAATCGATTGAAACAGAAAGCTACCATTTTTTTTCTAAACTGTTTCAATCCATTGAAAACTCGAATTAATCGATTGAATGAAGTTTTAAATAAAATCAATCGATTAAAACAACATTTTAATCGATTGAAAAACATTCTGATCGATCATAACTGATTCTGATCTGTCATATAGATATTCTGATCGATCATCTGCTACTCTAAATAAGTTTTAATCAGTTTAATCAATCAGTTTCTCTCTTTCATTCTATAAATACAGTTTTGATTTCTCTTTTGAAATATACAATTTGGAAAACAATTGAAAGCAATCTTAGAGTTCTCATATATGTGCCTTTCTCTATGCATTCATACACTTTTCATATCATAAGGCGTTTAGATCAAGATTGTTGAAAGATCATCAAAGAGAGAAAGTTCTGAGTTAAAATTACTTCTGGACTTCTATAGTGTTAAAGCTGCGAGTCCAGGTTTATTCTTTTCATTTACTTGTATAAAGTGTGATTGTGTAGATTGGGTTTGAATCTGCACTGGTTACAGTAACTGGATTTGGTTACTGGGTGGTTATTCAAGAGTCTATCTTGTGGGTTTGTGAGATAGTTCTTGGGGTAGATTGGTGTATATCTACTGGTTGTAATTTTCACTTGGAATTAGTGGAACTTGGCAGATTTGTCAAGAACTGGATGTAGCTCCGGGAAAGAGTGAACCAGTATAAACTTTTGTGTTGAATTTCTGCTGTCATCTCTTTTATTTCTTGCTTATAGTCTTGCTTTGTTTAAAATCAAATCTGCCTAATAAAAGATTGGATAAATTTTAACCATTCTTCCAAAAGAAAGAGTGTTTTTCAAAAAGTTTACAAAAGTTCAATTCACCCCCCCTCTTGAACTCAACCATTAATTCTTACAGTTCTTCCTCCTTTTCTCTAGAAATCACTTAAAATTCTCTCTCTAGAACCCCTCCGAAGCATTTTCGGAGTTTCAGAGCATTTCTAAGAGTATTTTTGAGCGTTTCGAGAGGTTTCCGGCGCTATGTAGAGTGAAGGGCTGCAACAAAGCACCCTATTTTTTGCAAAGATTAATATAAAAGCTTGCCTCGGAGGTTTACTCTCTCTCTCTCTCTCTACTTTTGCCACTTTAATTCTAAATTGTGCAAATAGAGACTAGGGTCATGTAGTCATAACTTTAAATTCCGCAAAATAAAGGGTAAAAGCGTATTTTCCGGTTTATTTATTCATCAAAAGTAGCTAGCCTATCATAGAGAACCCGAAAGGGGCGTCGTAAAGGAACTAACACTTCCTTTACGCGTAACTAACTCCCTTACCCAACTCTGGTTCTAATGACCAAAGTTGGTTTTTCAAAAACCAACGCCTTTTAAATCCTTTTCCGATGTTTCCGGTAAAAACTTCGGTGGCGACTCCAGAGAACCCTTCAAAACTAGCTCTTGGATTAGCCTGGTTATCGGACAATCCAAGAGCGCCCTTTCGAAAACCTCGCCCCTAGGTTCAGCCCGGTTATCGGACAACCTAAAGGCGTTGTAACCACCATAAAAAACGCAAAAATTGGAAAGTCGAAAAACCATCGCGTCGCTCTAACCGCCCGCATTTTGACGGCGGCGACAGATGGCGACTCCACTGGGGAAGCTAGAGAGTTGATCCCATTTAGTGATGGACTAGTTTGATAAATAAAAGACTTAAAAAATTACGCTTTTACCCTACCTTGTATTATAACATGTTTTAATGCTTGGCTTTAATAACTGTTGTTTGTTTATATTTACGCAATTGTTTGAAATACAAACTGTACACAAACCCTTGCACACAACAGTTCCCTCTATACCTGGGGGCAAGTGAGAAATCCATAGGGAGTGGGTGGCAGGTACGGTTCGTTGTAGTGATGGCCTTGTGCCCACCAGTGTGATCGGAAACCACCACTCAAGGTGATAACCTTCCTCTTTTGGCACAAAGACTGACTATGGCCTTAGTGCTAAGCATGGTTGGAAGGCTGGAGAGTGGGGACCCTATAATGGGGGCACCTTGGGGGCCTAAGCCTTGGTGAGAACAGTTAGAACCTACCCTTGCCAATGCACTTTTCTGCAGGAAAACCCTACCTCGTGATTAAAACGACTTCTCGCCTGTTTGCGGATGAGTGAATTGTATGTGCATTTGTTTGTTGCATTTGATTGCATAGCATAACCAAACAATAGATAAAAACAAAATTTTACAATAAACACCCTTATCTCGGACAGTCTGCCTTTTAGCTAGTCTGGTTTCAGGTTCTTTGTAAACTAAGTAGCCACGCAATCCGACAGAAGAGATAAGGGACGCTAATATTATTCTTTCACCAATAAAACCATTTATCTCGGTCAGTCTGCCTTTTAGCTAGCCTGGTTTCAGGTTCCTTGTAAGCTAAGTAGCCACGCAGTCCGACAGAAGAGATAAAAGGCTAAAAAAATAAATCCAAAATAAATAAAATAATAATAACAAAATCAAAACATTTATAAAAATAATTTTGACAAAGTCGTATCATTCATATTGCATCATGTCATAAGTGGAAAAACCAAGAGAAAAAAATAAATGCATAAGGAAAGTATGCATACGCATCATTTTAATAAATCCCTAAAAAATGGGTCTTAGAAGCGTTTTTTGGGAAAATTACTGGGCCAAATCCCCTTTGGGTATTTATAGCCTGATTCCTCACCTTTTTCCCTTCGTTTTGATATGTTGTGCGTCCAAATCGGACATCTCAGTCAAAAGTTATGCCACTTTGAACATCTACCGCCCTTTTGTATTGGTGCATGCATAAATACATTCATTCTAAGGAATATCCATCTCATAAATCATTTGTTTTAAACAATAAAAAAAAATTTGCATTCTAGAAAGCGGCTAGTATTCTTCATGCCCTCATCCGCATACAAAAAAAAAAACACAAAATCCCAAACACTATCATACATCATGTTAGAAAATAAAACATGATAATGTTTAGGAAAAAACAAACACTTGCATACATGCATTCACCAAACTTCATCCTCATAACATGCATCTAATAATAGACAATCGAAGAAGTGGACATTCCTCAATACCATGAAAAGAGGATTAGGGCATTCGCATGCCATGCATGAGAAGTAAAAAAGAAAATAAATAGAAATTCTAATCTGCCTATGGGTTCATTTAGGCTTTTCCACTTTAAAAAAAAATGTACTTCGAAACATTGCATTGAGGAATGTACACTGTCTGGATGAAATAAATAAAATTGTTTGTTCAAGTGTCTATTGCATTCATAAATTGCATTCATTCTCACTTTAATAATAATAAGATAATAAAAAGAAAGGATTAATCGATGTGCTTTCCATGAATTTGAATAAGATTAAGAGCAAACCTTTTGTCATCAAGTTCTCTCCAACGGTTGATCCGCCTAAAGAGGATAATAAGCCTCAACCGTTGGGTATTCGAGTTAATAAGGAAGAAGGGGCAAGAATGTCGTTACATTTGTTCACCCCATACATTAAATAAGGTTGCACCATGGAGATACGCAAAAACACCGCCCATTAACAAGGATATCTCCAGCATAGCTGGCATTGGGGGCAAAATTAGAAATGGAAGAATCTATTCCCCCAAGGAGCTGTAAGATGACGCTCCTACAAATGAAGAAAAAATAAAAAGATCGAAGAGAAACATAATCCAAAGAGGAAATTGAATAGACTTTGGATTCACGACGCTAAGGCAGTTCTCTTAATGCTCCGCCAAAGAGACAAACTCACGGTAGGCGACAAGCTGGTCACGGTTCAAGCTAAAGACGCCATTCGGATCAGTAAGTCGTCTACCCTACCTTGAATAGATGCGGCTGAAGAGGACCTTTGAAATATCTTTTGCCAATATGAAAAGACTTCCCCAACAATATGAAGGTGACCCACATGATGAGGAAATATAGATGCTGCCCAAACCAAGGGCTCATTAGAAACTCTCAAGGAATAAGGGAGCAACCAGATTTTAAAGACAATCCTTTGAAGCATGACCCTACAAAGGATCAAGCTGCACGGAGTAAACGGAACTCTCCCCTCTGCACCTTGAATCAGATTTTCCCAAATAGAGGAGTTCAAGCGTCAAAAACGACTTTAGTCATTAGGTGTTCTCCTTCTGATTCTTAGGGTTTGTAAATCCAATGACTATTAGAGATTACTCCTCGGGGCTAGCCCGACCTCCGAGCATTGTAGGACACATATTTTCCTATTAATTACAAAGAATGTCATTCTTATTATCTGCTTCTCTTCCTACTATTCATATCTAAACCTCATTAATAACCATGTTTAAACAAACGTTTCAAAAATGCGTCAAAATGCACCATCGTCAAAATAATCAAACCACTCATCACCACTGATTGACTAGAAACACAAAATAAAGTTTTACCTCATCATAAATAAAGTCGTGTTTCACCAATGTTGTGCAAAAAGAAAACAAAAATCAAAAGAAGCCCATAAAAGCTAAAGGCCAAAAAGAGAGGGCAAGATACCCGGTAGGAAACCCACAAAGGGGGCTACGCAAAAGTTAGGGTAAACCCGCTAGGAAACCTGAACAACCATAAAGGGTAGCCTAGGCAAAAATTAGGGTTGCAAAATAAAGTCTGCTAGGTTTCCAAAGCAAGAAAAAAGAAACCTAGACAAAAGTTAGGACAAAACAAAACACAACATCCTAAGCTGAGAATCCAAAGGGCGAACTAGGGAAGTCAATCAGTCATAGCAAGCGCCATAGAATAAGACGCCATGCCATAAACAAAACGTTGTTTAAACTAGCCTAAACACTCTAACCAACCTTGGCTAGCCGTGCTTACAAAACCCATTTTTTGTCAAAATAAAACAATTCTAAAACACAAGCCTTTGAATTAAATATCCTCTTCTTTCTCTTCTCTTGACCCTTACCACTACGACATTCTAGTAAGTAGTAGGGAAATGTGGAGATAGTAATCAATAGGAGGATTGACATCCCCAAGGAAAGGGAGGGGCGCACTGACATGACAAGTCGCTCTACAATTAACACAATCATTCTTCGGTCATGAAAAAATCGAGACGGCAAAATTGGTACAGCCTATCATGTCGACAAAGCACATAACGTCAGAAGCTCATCAGAAGTAAAAGTACATTGTTTAATACTTTTAAAAAATTAATTGAAATAGTATTATAGGATGCATATCACAAACATTGCATACATGCATAGGGTCCTTTCTCTCAAAAAGAAAAGAGAAATGAGAAATGAGAAAAATAAAAATAAAAAATAATGTCTGCTAGGAGATTCTTAGGCAAAAGTTAGGGTAGCCCGCTAGATCGAAAACCCGCAAAGGGTGATCTAGGAAAAAGTTAGGGCATTCATAAAAAAGGAAAAAAGCCCGCTAAGATATCCTAGGCAAAAATTAAGGCAGCCCGCTAGACCGAAAACCCCAAAAAGGGCGGTCTAGGCAAAAGATAGGGCTAAACCAAAAAATGAATAAAAGAGAGGGGCCCTTCATCATAATCATAAAAAGTCCAGTAGGAGAATGCCAGTCACTTTTCCAGATGCATCAATAAAAAAGAATAGATTGCATTTAGGGCATCCACACACAAATAGTCGCACAAAACGACTTTGTCAATGTCAAAAATGAAAGAAATAAAAATTACTTCAGACAAATAACAAAAAACGAAAAGCATTCATGCATATAAGGAGACTAGCTCCATGTTTGTGATTGAAAATAGGATCACTGAGACTGAGTCTCCAAATAATGCCCTCAAGAAAATGGAGCAAGTCGTCAATCAAGCGACTCAGCAGAATAAGAGCTTCTGAAAATCAAGAGCTCCAGCTACCATCCTTCTACCTAGAAAAGAAGGCACAAGAAAGTAATTGTTGAACATTCAAGGACTTGATGTTCAACTTGATGAACATGAAGATTGTTGATTTTGATGATGATTCAAGAACACAAAGACTTAGAGTGTTGAAGACTTGTTTTGTATTGTAATAACTCTGTTTCAATTAGATTGAGTCTGTAATATTAGAGTTTAAGATAGCTGGTACATAGTCTGCACCTTAGAAGCTTCAAAAAGCTCAAATTTATCATCCAGGCTCGGCTTTAATCGATTAAATAAGGAAATAATCGATTAAAACAGTGAGAAAAATCATTTTCTGTAAAAACTCACTGGTTTAATCGATTAAACCAACTTTTAATTGATTATCAGGCGGTTTAATCGATTAAACCACCTTTTAATCGATTAAAACAGAGAGGTTTGGGTTTTGTTGATATTTGGCTCTGTTTTAATCGATTAATACTTCTTTTAATCGATTATTTCAGTCAGATTTTGATTTTTAACTTCAAATCAAACCTATTTTCGAAAACCCTTTTCCCAAGAACCCTAATTCCGAAAATCCCAATTTCCAAACCCTAATTTCTCTACTTAAACTCTTCTATGGCACTCAGAAAAGTAGAACAACCTTTTTCATACAAAAGTTAAGTGCTGTGAGTGCCAGAGAACTGTTTGTTGCAAGAAAAAGGGGCTTTCTGAACCTGGTGTGGGCTAGAAGCGATAAGAATCACTAAGTGGAGTTCTTAGTGGATTGTGTGTTGTGCCGTCTATGGGGAAAGTTGTTCTTCATCTTTTGTGGGTTTCAAGAGAGGTGTTATCTTTATCTTTATCTTTTTCATTGTAATTTGTATTGTAACAATTTGATTATAGTGACAGCGTTAATCCTCTGTTTGAGTGATTAGCAACTGGACGTAGGGTCTTTTGATCCGAACCAGTATAAATTTCCTGTGTAAGATTCTATCCCTTTCTTTATTTACATTTACACAGTTTTTAATCGGTAAAATTTGGGGAAAATTTTGAAAACCTAATTTTTATTAAGAAACCAATTCACCCCCCCTCTTGGTTTTTGTCCGACCACGCGAACATTCCGCTGCGCGATTCTAACAAGTGGTATCAGAGCTTGCTTTGATAGTCATTCAATTTTTCGAAAAATGGCCGGACAAAATCAAACTTTTGCCGAAGGTGCGTCTATCAACAGACCCCCACTTTTTGCGGGTCAAAATTATCCTTTTTGGAAGGTACGAATGCAAATATTTTTAGAGTCTGTTGATAGAGGCGTTTGGGATGCTATTTTAAATGGTCCATTTGTTCCTAAAATTACTGAGAACGGTGTTGACGTTCTTAAACCTTTTTCTAGATGGTCTGTAGAAGAAAACAGAAAAGCACAATTTGACGTTAGGGCTAGAAATATAATTTCATCTGCTTTAACCCTTGACGAGTTTTACAGGATATCAGTTTGTAAGAGTGCTCAAGAAATGTGGGATAAACTAAGAGTAACTTATGAAGGAACCGATGATAGCGACTCGATTTCGGAGTCAAGTGATCTGGAAATAGAAGCTAACATTTGCTTGTTGGCAAAAGACAATATATCTTCTGACTTTGAGGTTAGTGATTCCGACTCATCCTCAAGTGATGATGAAAATGATTTTGATGAATTAGAAAATGCATATAATGAATTGTTTAGTGCCTTTAAGGACATGAAAAATGAATATAAAGCTGTGAAAAAGAGTTTAAGTAGATCCAAAAAGGAGGTAGAGTCCTTAAAAACGAAAATTGCATGTTTAGAGGAAAAGGAAACCTTAGAAACGAAAATTGTATGTTTAGATGAGGATAATGATAAGAACTTAGCATGTGCAAATTGTAAAGAGCATGAATATGACATAGATATCCTTAACCATTTGCTAGATAAAGCCGAAAAGGAGATAAGTGATTTTAAGAAGGATAAAGTTGTTGTAACTCAAAATAGTGTAAACCATCAAGTTTCTTTGAAAAAACCTAAAATTAAAAAGAGAAGAGTATGGATAGAAAAAGGAACTAGACCATCTATGATTAGAAATGCATCATTTTCAAATGTTACATCTAAAGCATGTTTTTATTGTATGAAACATGGTCATACTTCAAATAGATGTAAAATCAAACATTTTGGTGTTCCTAAAGGAAAATATATTTGGGTTCCTATAGTTAAATGAATTGTTTGTATCTTGTATTTATTAAAAAAAAATTGATCATTTAGTATGTTTTGAATAGGATGCATATTAGGCCAATTATAAAATCAACTCCCTATGAATTGTTTAATGGTAGAAAACCTAATGTTGCTCATTTGAAAAATTTTGGATGTAAGTGCTTTGTATTAAATAATAGAAAGGACAACTTAGGAAAATTTGACTCTAAAGCTGATGAAGGCATTTTCTTAGGTTATTCATTAACTAGCAAGGCTTATAGGGAATTTAATAGAAGAACTTTAAATATAGAAGAATCTATTCATGTTACTTTTGATGAGATTGTAGACCTTGGGGGAAATCCTCTTGAGTCAAATAAAGAACTTGCAGGTGATGATGAGTATATAAGAGAAGCTCTTGATGAATTATATTTGGAAGAAAATGAGCCTTCTCCAACGCCTGAATTTGCAAAAGAATGGAAATCACCTAGAGGACTCTCAATGGACAATATCATTGGTGATATCTCAAAAGGGGTAAGAACTAGAAACATGACTAAGTTTTGTATGTCTGTAGCTTTTGTGTCACAGATTGAACCCAAAAACGTTGAGGAAGAACTTAAAGATGATCAATGGTGCATAGCTATGCAAGAAGAACTTAACCAATTTGAAAGGAATCATGTCTGGGAATTAATTCCAAGGGAAGAATCACATCAAGTTATTGGAACCAAATGGGTGTTTAGAAAAAAGCTTGATGAAGATGGAAATATAACAAAGAATAAAGCCAGACTTGTTGCCAAAGGCTATTGTCAGGAGGAAGGTATAGATTATGATGAAACTTATGCTTCTGTTGCCAGGTTAGAGGCTATACGCCTACTTCTTGCCTATGCATCTTTAATGAAATTTAAACTATATCAAATGGATGTTAAAAGTGCATTTTTGAATGGTTTTATTAAAGAAGAAGTTTATGTGGAGCAACCCCCTGGTTTTGAGGATTTTAGTTTTCCTAATCATGTTTTTAAATTAAAGAAAGCATTATATGGGTTGAAACAAGCTCCTAGATCTTGGTATGAGAGGCTAAGTAGTTTCTTAACATCAAATGATTTTTATAGAGGAAAAATTGATTCTACACTGTTTATAAAGAAAGTTAAAGAACATATCTTATTGGTCCAGGTATATGTTGATGATATTATTTTTGGATCAACTGATAATTCGTTATGTGTAGAATTTGCTAAGATAATGCAGGGAGAGTTTGAAATGTCTATGATGGGAGAATTGACATTCTTCCTTGGACTACAAATCAAGAAACTTAAAGATGGCATTTTCATCTCTCAAACCAAATACTGCAAAGAGATCCTTAAAAAGTTTGGAATGGACACCTCAAAGGAAGCTAACACACCCATGGGAACTTCATGCTATCTAGACAAGGATGAATCAGGTTTGGAAGTTAATCAAACTATGTATAGAGGTATGATAGGATCACTGTTATACTTAACTGCAAGTAGACCTGATATTATGCATTATGTCTGTGTGTTTGCTAGATTTCAGGATTGTCCTAAAGAATCTCATCTAATTGCAGTGAAACATATTTTAAAATACTTAAAAGGAACTACTAGTTTTGGTTTGTGGTATCCGTCTGATGCTTGTATGAGTTTAATAGGATATTCTGATGCTGATTATGGTGGATGTAAAATTGATAGGAAAGGACTAGTGGGACATGTCATTTGTTAGGTTCATCCTTAATATCTTGGCATTCTAAGAAACAGGCATGTGTTGCTTTATCTACCACTGAAGCTGAATATATTGCAGCTGGTAGTTGTTGTGCTCAAATTCTGTGGATAAAACAACAGTTAGAAGATTATAGTATCTTTTTAAATGACATTCCGTTGATGTGTGATAATACGAGTGCAATAAATCTTACTAAGAATCCAGTGATGCACTCTAGGACTAAACATATAGAAATAAGACATCACTTTTTGAGAGACCATATCAGCAAAGGAAACTGTAAAATAGAGTATGTAGATACCAAACGTCAATTAGCAGATATTTTTACTAAGCCTCTACCCAAGGATAGATTCTATGATCTTAGAAGAGACTTAGGGATATTAGAAATAGCTTAAATTCTGCTTAATTTCACTGTTTTTGGATGGTTGTAATGTTATAATGCATTTTGTAGGATGTTCATAGATTATCATGTGTTAAAACACTCAAAACAGGGCATTCCTCTCTGGAATAATCGATTAATTGGAGGTATAATTGATTATTTGCATCCAAAACACTCAAAACAGGGTATTCCTCTCTGGAATACTCGATTATTTCGTTAATTAATCGATTAAAACCTTCTGATAATCGATTATCAGCTCGAAATAATCGATTAAATGCGACTGGAACTGGTTTAATCGATTATTCTGAGTGTTAATCGATTAAACCTGGCAAGTATGGGTTCTAGCCGTTGCCAACGACTCTTTTGGCCTCTATTCACTTCCATATGACCGTTAGACATGCTTGGCTATATATAGGGACCTCTATTTCACTTCTACTCACTTCTATCTCTTGAAATCAAGCTATCTTGCCTTATTCTTGAAATCTTGCTTACTTCTAACTTACCTTGCTCTCCTAAATCTTCTTGTTATTCTCTTAATCCTTCAAATGGCCTCATCTTCTCGTGCTAAGATCCCTACTAGAAGAAGATCTGCACCCTCATCTCGACCCCGTCCTAATTCTGTAGAAGGATGGATTTACGATACGAGATGGCCAACAAGAATTTCGACCTCACTGGAAGGAAAGGGCTATTATTTCTCCCAATTTTCTTATTGGTGAGCAATTCATCAATAGGGGATTCAATTTTCCCAACCTTCTTGAAATTCAAGGAGTTCTTCCCTTCATCCAAATGCAAGGTACTTATTATCCAGACTTGGTTAGGGTATTTTACTCTAGATTTAAATTTAGAGATCAAATTGCTACTTCTAGAGTAAAGGGTGTCACAATTATTCTTGACGATGATATTTGGGAAAACGTCGCTCACTTTCCAATTAGAGACGATGCTATTAACATTTATGGTGAGTTAGATGATTTTGACAGGTTCATAGCTTACCGTTCTTTTCTGCGAAATCCCTCCATGGAGATTGGACGTCTCCTTCTTGCTGGACCTTTAAAGAAGGAGGAACGCATGATTCTACATCTAATTGTCTAGATCCTATGTCCTCGGGCTACAAATCATGCCTAATGTTCTTCAATTGATCTTAGAATTATTCATGCCATAATGAATAATGAACCTTTAGATTGGGGCGTTCTTGTCACAATGACCATGTTAAAAGCAAAACGTCATCCCACATTCAAAATTCCATATGCTTTACTTGTCTCTCGTATTCTTGAATATAAAGGAGTGAATGTTGAAGGTGAACAAGCAGTTAGAACAAATAACTTGAACCGCATGCTGGACAACACATTGATTCAACTCCAAATGGTGCGTGTCAATGATATTTATGTTCACAAAGATGACGTTCCTAATCAAGGTGATGCAAATGAAGATTCTGATGAAGATATGCCTCCAGCTGCTGAGTTTCCCTCTGACCAAATCCAAAGTGTTGGAACTTCCTCTACTCATCATGAAACACGACAATCCATGGAAGACATGTTATCTGACATGAATCAGAGGATGCAATCATTTTTCACTCTTTCTGGAGTACGACATGAGGAATTAATTCACCGTATATCTGATGTAGATGATAAAGTGTGCCGTTTAGAAAATAGATTTGATGCACACTTTAATGATGATGATAGTGCAGAATTTTAAATTTTGTTGATTATTTTCTTTTTGTTATTTTCTCTTGTTATTGTAATGAATGATTGTTTCTGCAATAAAATATGATGTTTCTTTAATGCTTTGATTGAGGGGGAGTTATCTCCAACTTATGCATATTTTGAGGGGGAGCTCTTATGATTGTTATTGCAGAGTTATTTTTGATTATAATCAAAATAGGGGGAGAAATATTTAAAGCCTCTTATGAATTGCATTTAAATATTATCTGGTATGTTTAATGTGTTTGTTAGTATGACAGATAAAATAGGTTATGACAAGGCTTTAAAAGATAATTTTGATCATCATCAAAAAGGGGGAGATTGTTGAACATTCAAGGACCTGATGTTGCACTTGATGAACATGAAGATTGTTGATTTTGATGATGATTCAAGAACACAAAGACTTAGAGTGTTGAAGACTTGTTTTGTATTGTAATAACTCTGTTTCAATTAGATTGAGTCTGTAATATTAGAGTTTAAGATAGCCGGTACATAGTCTCGCACCTTAGAAGCTTCAAAAAGCTCAAATTTATCATCCAGGCTTCGGCTTTAATCGATTAAATAAGGAAATAATCGATTAAAATAGTGAGAAAAATCATTTTTCGTAAAAACTCATCGGTTTAATCGATTAAACCAACTTTTAATCGATTATCAGGCGGTTTAATCGATTAAACCACCTTTTAATCGATTAAAACAGAGAGGTTTGGGTTCTGTTGATATTTGGCTCTGTTTTAATCGATTAATACTTCTTTTAATCGATTATTTCAGTCAGATTTTGATTTTTAACTTCAAATCAAACCTATTTTCGAAAACCCTTTTCCCAAGAACCCTAATTCCGAAAATCCCAATTTCCAAACCCTAATTTCTCTACTTAAACTCTTCTATGGCACTCAGAAAAGTAGAACAACCTTTTTCATACAAAAGTTAAGTGTTGTGAGTGCCAGAGAACTGTTTGTTGCAAGAAAAAGGGGCTTTCTGAACCTGGTGTGGGCTAGAAGCGATAAGAATCACTAAGTGGAGTTCTTAGTGGATTGTGTGTTGTACCGTCTCTGGGGAAAGTTGTTCTTCATCTCTTGTGGGTTTCAAGAGAGGTGTTATCTTTATCTTTATCTTTTTCATTGTAATTTGTATTGTAACAATTTGATTATAGTGACAGCGTTAATCCTCTGTTTGAGTGATTAGCAACTAGACGTAGGGTCTTTTGATCCGAACCAGTATAAATTTCCTGTGTAAGATTCTATCCCTTTCTCTATTTACATTTACACAATTTTTAATCAGTAAAATTTGGGGAAAATTTTGAAAACCTAATTTTTATTAAGAAACCAATTCACCCCCCCTCTTGGTTTTTGTCCGACCACGCGAATATTCCGCTGCGCGATTCTAACAGTAATAAGTCTCCAAAAATTGCTCTCCCTCAAGAAAGAAGAGCGAGTTGTCATAAGAAGCTTCCAAAAGCCAAAGCTCCAATCATCACCCAATAAAAGAGGGCACAATCATCAGACATCATAAAAGAAAAGCCGACGGAAAGGCTTAGTCATCCCCAAGAGGATCCCTTCCTACTCCGAAGGAAAAACAAAAACACTCCTCACGGCTCAGCATTACCACTACATGAGTCATCGAGCACACTCACCCAAAGTCTCCTCCACACTCCCCAATGGAGAATAAAGGTTTTAAGAGCCCATTATCATCAACAGTCGAAAGAGTCCAATCTCCATACCAACAAGGTCTCAACAAAAAAAGGAAAAAGGAAGAAAACTCTTGCATCCCCAGAGGATGTCCAAAAGAAAAGGCAACAACAGAAAAGGCCGAATAAAAATCCTCAAGTGGATCTCCTAAAAAGTCTACAAAAAAGAATCAGAAATTCCCATTCTCCAGTGGAATAAGAGCTTCACAAGTTTAGGTCGCATCAACATTAATCAAGGAGCCAAGACTCCATCCCTAGAAAAGAAAAATCAGATCCCCAGGGAGTCAACTAATTCCCTGGTGGATCACCAAAGAAAGAAAACTTCATCCCTAATGGACCTCCCAAAAAGAAGGAAAAATGCTCGCGTAATAAAAAGAGACTAAAAAGTAAAAAGGCTTACGCATTATCCCGAAAAAGCCAAATTTCAAATCGCGAAAAAAGAGATAAATCACGGAAAAAGGCGAAATCAAATGAAAATCCTTGCTCCCTAAGTGGGTCATCTCAGAAAAAGAAAAAAATCAAAAAGAAGGAATTGGAAATTCCATTCCTTCAACAAAATAAGAGCACCACAAAAGCCAACTCGCACCCACATCAATTAAGGAGCCAAGATTCCATTCCCCCAAAGGGGCTACCAAAATCTGACCCCCGGGAAGTCAACCAATTCCCCGGTGGATCAATAAAAAAGAAAGATCATCCCCAGTGAGCCTACTGCAAAGGAAAAACTTTAGATTCATCCTCAGAATGTCATTTGCCTACACATAGGCAAGACCTTGCAAGCAAGAGCCAGCATCCCCATAGGGGAATATCAGCCTAGTCAGAGGCAAAACAAATGCAGCCAAAAGTCTTCACTTCCGATGAAGCATCTGCCTACTCAGAGGCATTACTAGAAACTAAATGGAGTATCTGCTTTCTCAGAGGCACCATCAAAATCAACAAATTTTCAATGGATATCCGCCTACTCAAGAGGTGTCACAAATATCAGCAAATCCCTAGAGGATTTCTGCCTACCTAAGAGGTACTCATCAAAAATCCCCGACAACCAGTAAAGTCGGATGACCACTACCAAAAGATCAAAAACAATGAATCCCCAGCAAACAACAAGCTAGATGGCTATCAGGAAAAGCCAAAAAATAAAGAGTCCACGGCACACCGGAAGACTTTACCAGAAAGGTCCAAAAACATTTACCAAAACAGAAATCACTCCCCATGGATTCGGCGCATGAGCGATTGAGCAGTAAGCCGCCACCACCACCAGTCCTACGCAGTGGACTGTACCAGCCTGATAGGGGGTTCATACCTATCAACCAGCACACAAGGAGTGCCTGACCGGCGTATGAGCCACCTGAACAGTAAGACGCCACTACCACCAGTCCAACACACAGTGGACTACAACTACCAGCCTGATGGGGGGTTTATACCCATCAACCAAAGGATCGGCTACCGTCAAAAGGAGTATCTTGGAGGTGCACGACACAAACTTTCCCCAGAAGATCAACCGCCACAAGACGGAACATCTGAAGGGTAACTGGACAAGAGGGTCAACTCCTTTATCTTCCAGTCGTTCTTCTTGGCACAACAGGCCAACAGTCGAATGGTCAGTAAAGGGGGGGCAGCTATAGACCCCTAATCTTGCCCGACTTCATAATAAAGATCAGAATACCTTCTATTCAAAGATGGACGAAGCCTAAGAAGCCACTAGGAGAGACTATTAGGCCCCATACTAGAATAGGAGGGATTTCTGGTCCAAAAATAAGGATTTTCGCCTTTTAAGGTCGAGACCGCCGTCTCGGATTCGAGACCGCCGTCTTGCCTTGTGCGCATGGTGAGATCGTCATCTCGCCTTGCACGGATGGCGAGACCACCGTCTCGTTTGGCGAGGCGGCCGTCTCGCCACTCGCAAATGGTGAGACCGCCGT
This sequence comes from Sphenostylis stenocarpa, assembly GCA_963425845.1. NCBI lineage: Eukaryota > Viridiplantae > Streptophyta > Magnoliopsida > Fabales > Fabaceae > Sphenostylis > Sphenostylis stenocarpa. The sequence continues at coordinate 27,514,131 of OY731402.1, read as the reverse complement.
CTCGACGTTCCTGCAAGGCGAGACCGCCGTCTCGACTGGCGAGACCACCGTCTCGACCTTGTCAGACGAGACGACCCGTCTCGACCTGACAGGCACGAATCCCTATAAATAGGGCCCCTATTCCCCTCATTTCCAACAAGTTCTTCCTCCTTCTCTCTAGAAATCACTTAAAATTCTCTCTCTAGAACCCCTCCGAAGCATTTCCAGAGTTTCTGAGCGTTTCTAAGAGTATTTTTTAGCGTTTCGAGAGGTTTCCGACGCTGTGTAGAGTGAAGGGCTGCCACAAAGCACCCTATTTTTTGCAAAGATTAATATAAAAGCTTGCCTCGAAGGTTTACTCCCTCTCTCTCTCTCTACTTTTATCGCTTTAATTCTAAATTGTGCAAATAGAGACTAGGGCCATGTAGTCATAACTTTAAATTCCACAAAATAAAGGGTAAAAGCGTATTTTCCGGTTTATTTATTCATCCAAAGTAGCCAGCCTATCATAGGGAACCCGAATGGGGCGTCGTAAAGGAACAAACACTTCCTTTACGTGTAACTAACTCCCTTACCCAACTCTGGTTCTAATGACCAAAGTTGGTTTTTCGAAAACCAACGTCTTTTAAATCCTTTTCCGATGTTTCCGGTAAAAATGTCGGTGGCGACTCCAGAGAACCCTTCAAAACTAGCTCTTGGATTAGCCCGGTTATCGGACAATCCAAGAGCGCCCTTTCGAAAACCTCGCCCCTAGGTTTAGCTCGGTTATCGGACAACTTAAAGGCGTTGTAACCACCAATAAAAAACGCGAAAATTGGAAAGTCGAAAAACCATCGCGTTGCTCCGACCGCCCGCATTTTGACGACGACGACAATCATCAAGAGCCAACATCCCCAAAAGGAAATATTAGCCTATTCAGAGGCAAAACATTACAGCCAAAAGTCTTCACTTCTGATGAAGCATCCGAGGAACTATCAGAACCTCAATGAAATATCCGCCTACCCAGAGGCGTCACCAGAATCAACAAATCCTCAAAGGATCCCTGCCTACCTAAGAGGCATTCATCAAGAATCCCCAGCAGTCAAGAAGCTGGACGACTAAACAAAAAAGCCAAAAGCGAAGAATCCCTGGCATACCGGATAACTACGCAAAAATCAAGAGCAATTACTCCCCATGGAACGACGCATGATCAGAAATAGTAAGCCGCCACCACCTCTTCAGGAAATGGAAAGACCTGCACACAGGCAAAGCCGGTGCATGCCCAGAAGCAGTAAGCTGCCACCACAACCGAAGGGTCAGCTACCGCACCAAAGGAGCATCCTGAAGCCTCACAACATATCGTCTGAGGGGTCAGCTACCGCATCGAAGGAGCATCCCGAAAGTCTCTACGTGTCAGCCGAAGGGTCAGCTACCGCACCGAAGGAGCATCCTGAAGCCTCATAGTGTATCGTACGAGGGATCAGCCTCCACAGCAAGAGGAGCATCCAGAAGACAACCGGGCAAGAGGGTTAAATCCTTCACCCGCCAATTGACCTCATGGTATGTTAACCCATGGTCAATTAGTCGGGTAAAGGGGGGGCAGCTGTAGACCCCAAATCTTGCCCGGACTCCTAATAAAGCCGAAGATCGCCCATTTCGAAGATGGTTAAGACTTTATCAAGTCCCTAGTAGATTGTTCTAGGTTCCATTTAGGATAGGAAGGGTTTTTAGAGGCATTAAAAATCGGGAAATCCGCCGGAAGCAGCAGATGGCTGTCTAGAACAGGCGGATGGCCGTCCAGAGCAGGCAGACGGCCGTCCATGACAAGCAGACGGCCGTCCATGGCCACTTTTTGCCCTGGACAGTCGTCTGCTTTGTCCAGAAGGCCGTTCGCCTTTTCCAGGCTCGAATCCCTATAAATAGGGGCCTCATTCCTCTGAATTTTCACACCTTAGCACTCCTCCACTCTCTTGGGAGCTTTTTGGCACTTGAGAGTGACCCTGAGCATTATTCCGGGGTTCGAGGGAGCTTTTCGGTTTCCGTTAAGGTTGAAATCGGTTAAGGAGGTCTCTCTTTGAGGCATCCGGCCCTCGGTTGAGTGACTTTTCTTTGTTTTGCGGAGAGGAGCGTGCTTGTAGAGTGCGGGGACTGCCAAAAAGCGTCCTCACGTTTCAGAAGAGTTAATATAAAGCTCACTTCGGAGGTTTCTTCTCTATTCTTTGTCTTTTTTACTGCTTTCTTTATCGCTTTCTTTGTGTGCATTAGATAGTAGAGCCATGTAGATATTTATATTCTGCAAGTAGATCAAATAATAAGGTAAAAATGTAATTTCTTTAAGTATTTATTTTCTAAGTTAGTCCATCATAGGGAACCCGAAAGGGGCGTTGTGGGGGTGCTAACACCTTCCCCACGCGTAACTAACTCCCTTACCCGACCCTGGTTGTAATGGCCAAAGTTGGTTTTTTTCTAAAACCACTGCCTTTTTCTTTTTTACCTTTTTCAGTGTTTAAGGTTAAAACATTGATGGCGACTCCTCGAACCTATTCGAAAACCTCGCCCTTAGGTCTAGCCCGGTTATCGGACGGCCTAAAGGCGTTGAACCGTTTCTTTCAAAGAAAACGCGAGTCATATAAAAACCATCGCATCGCTCCGACCGCCTCTTCTGACGGCGGCGACAATGAGTGATACAGTGCATCTTGTGAGGTTTTGTCACTTTGATTCACCTTTTGACCTGATTGACCTCTTGTCAGGTTTTGAAATGCTTAGATGATTTCCATGAGTATTTGGTTTCTCTCACTCTTTGTGTGTTGGATGTTGTCTACTCCTTTCTTTTCCCAGGATTCATTAAGGATTTTGTAAATTTGTTTATGTTTTGTGTATCTTCTTGTTCTTGCTCCTTTTTGTTGTGTCACTCTCTTCGATGTCTTTGGAATTGCTCCTTGCTTTGCTTCTTGATTTTGCCCGGGAGTGCAAAAGGCTAAGTGTGGGGGAATTTGATGAGCCATTATTTTCTCGCATTTTCTTATCTTTATGTACTTATCTTAATTGGTGCATTGTGTTTAATTGTCTATTATTAGTGAATTTTCATTGATTGGGCTTCATTGGGCCATTATTCCAAATTTTGCTTAATTTAGCATTAATTGGTCTAATTTTCGTTTCTAATTATTTTTAGGTATTTTTGGTGAAACAATTTTGAAGTATGGACATTAATATTGAGATGAAGAGAGTTTGCACATCATTGCCATGTCAACTGCCACATCACCTGCCATGTCACTTTCCACATCACTACCATGTCACTACCACGTCACTTGCCATGTCAGCTGCTATTTCCACATCATATTAATGATTGCCACGTCAGCTAGGGTTTGTTTGATGTGTAATCCCGTGTGGGCCAGCTTGGGCCCATTCCTAGGGGACTCTAGGGTTAGGGTAGGCTAGTATTTTTAGAGGAGCAATAGGAGGAGGAGAGAGGCAGCCACTATAGTTCTGTTTCACGTTTTTTTCATGCTGGTTTTCTCTGCATTTTAATTTGGACTGCTCAAGGCTCATTAAAAGTTTGGTTCAATTTCGTTTTCTGCTGCCATGAAACCACCACACAGCCGCCTTTCATCTTCTGCAATTTATATTCAGGTTTTTTTACTCTTGTGTCATTATTTTTAAATTCTTGTTTCAATTTTAATTATGTTTCTTCTATTGCGTTTTCAACTTTCCATGGATAGCTAAATCTTTGTATTGATTTTCTGAGAAGAATGCAAGTAGATCTTTGAGGTTTTGTTCTTCAATTTCATTTTGTTTGTTCTCTTAACTCTTCATCTTCTAATCTCAGTGTTGAATTATAATCTGTTTATGCTTAATAAACCGAAACTAATATCACAGTTTGCTCAATTTTGTGTTAGAGATGAGATTATGTGATGTATGCAATGCTTAATTGTATAAGGATAATTTGGTGTTAATCTTCGCTTAGTTGGTTAATTTCATGTTGGAATAAGGGTTAAGGAAAATTTGGGATTAATCTTTGCTTAGTTGGTTAATTTCGAATTGGAACAAGGGTTAAAGCTAATTTGAGATTAATCTTCGCTTAGTTGATTAATTTCGAATTAGAATATAATTTGGGATTTATCTTCGCTTAGTTGGTTAATTTCGAATTAATTTCATAATCTAGGATAAGTGACACTGCATTAGAATCAAGATATCAATTGCATTTTAATCTGTTTTTAATCCGCATTTTTATAATATGCTTTTGTTCTGTTTCATCTAATATTTTAATTTTGAAAAACTCCCTTTTTTTGTTACTGTTCTAAATTTAAAAATTGATAAGCTTTGATAGAAATTTGTGGTTTTTGGGAGACGACCTAGGAAAGCTTCCTAGTACTACATTTATCTGTTTTAATTATTTGACTGAGTACGACATCGAGGGTAAGGGAGTTAGTTACGTGTGGGGAAGGTATTAGCACCCCACAATGCCCCTTTTGGGTTTCCTATGATGGACTAGTTTATAAAAATAAAGACTAGGAAATTATACTTTTACCCTATTATTTCATCTACTTGCAGAAATTAAACGTCTACATGGCTCTAATACTTAATATGTACACAAAGAAAGCAAATAAAAGAGAGTATGTGAAAGAAACCTCCGAAGCAAGCTTTGTATTAAATTTTCGAAGATTGAGGATGATTTTTGGATATCCCTTCACTCTACAACGCTTGCTCACTCTTCTACAGACAAAAAGACTCTAGCTACAGAGTGTCTAAAAAGAGCACTCGAATTTTGGAAATGCTTTAGAGTGGTTTTAAAAAGGTAAGAATCTTGAAATTTGTGGAAAAGTGTGTGAAATGAGAGGGGAAAGGGGCCCTGTTTATAGGAATTCGCGCCAGTCAAGGTGAGACAACCATCCCAACCCTTGCCAGGCGAGACGACCGTCTCACCTTTGTAAGGTGAGACGACCGTCTCGACCCTTGTGGTGAGACGGGCGTCTCCCCTTATGAGGCGAGACGACCGTTTGGCCAAATGAGACGACTGTCTCTAACTCTTGGCGAGAATTCTCTTATTTTCATGTACATAAGGCCTTCCTATCCTAACATGGAACCTACTAAACATGCCTAGGGACCTAAAGAGGCCTTATCCATCTTCAAACGAAAGTCTTTTGGCTTTATTGAGAGGCCGGGCAAGATTTGGGGTCTATAGTTGCCCCCCCTTCGCTTGACCAATTGACTATGGGTCGGTGTGCCATAAGGTCAATTGGCGGGTGAAGGTGTTAACCCTCTTGCCCAGTTGTCCTTTGGATGCTCACCTTGATGTGGTGGTTGACTCTCGGGACTATGAGTGAAGTCTTAGTGTTGTCTTCAGGATGCTTCCTTGCTGTGGAGGCTGACCCTTCGGAAGATATTTTGTGAAACTTTAGGATGCTCCTTTGATACGGTAGTTGATCCTTTAGTTTTAATGAATAAAGAACCTCGGATGCTCCTTTGGTGCAGTAGCTGACCCCTTGGTCTTGGTTTGATGCCTCAGGATGCTCCTTTGATATGGCAGTTGACCCTTTGGCTGATGGAGATTTTCCTTCGGGATGCTCCTTTGAAGCGTTGATCCCTTAGGTGGTATGTGTGAAGCTTCAGGATGGTCCTTTGGTACGGTAGCTGACCCTTTAGCTTTAATGAATATAGAACCTCGGGATGCCACTTTGATGTGGTAGCTGACCCTTGGCCTCGGTTTGATGCCTCAGGATGCTCCTTTGATGCGGTAGCTAACCCTTTGGCTGATATGTAGAACTCTATCTTCTAGATACCCCTTTGCTATGGTGGCCGATCCTTTCGATAGAGAAAAATGGTGGCGGCTTACTGCTCTAGCTCATGCGCCGACTCCATGGGTAGTGATTCTTGCTTTTGATAAATGTTTTTGACTTTTTGTAGTCATCCGGTGCGCTGGGGATTCTTTAATTTTTGGTTTTTTCCAATAGTCATCCAACTTGTTGATTGCTAGGGATTCTTTGTTAAATGCCTCTGAAGTAGGCATGAATCCATTAGGGATTATAATGCCTCTGAGTAGGCAGATGCTTCATTGGAAGTGAAGGCTTTCGGTTGAATTATTTTGCCTCTGAACAGGCTAATATCCCTTTCTAGGGATATTGGCTCTTGCTTGCCAGGTCTTGCCTATGTATAGGCAAATGACTCTTCTGAGGATGTGAGTCTAGAATTTGCCTTTTCCGTAGGCTCACTGAGGATGATTTTTCTCTTATTGATGATCCACTGGGGATTGATTGCTTTCCCGGGGATCTGATTTTGGTTTTTGAAAGTGATGTAGATCTTATTGAAATACTCTGGCAAAGATCTTATTGATTTGATGAAGTCAAAGATAAAGTCAAAGTCAACTTTGTAGCGGTCAACAGTCACTTAGATAAAAGAATAGAGGGATTAGTGTGTCCGCAGCTATGCTTAGGTATAATCATTTTTATCTTTTTTGCTGCATGAGGTTTCTTCACTTAAAAGATTTTGCAAAATGCCTCTAAAAACGTTTAAGTAGTTAAAAACAAAGTATTTTAACAAAAGCTTTCTTAAACAAGTTTTTAACTGATATAATTTCGAAATAACCGGTTGTTTTCATTAAAGAAAGTTTTGAAAACCTTCTGTCAGTGTTTTAACTGATAAAACTTCGAAATAACCGATTAAAATCACTTAAAATGTTAAGAGAAGCGTTTTTGCAGTATTTTAATCGATACAACTTGGTTTTAATCGATTAAATCCACATAGTGTTCAGGATGATCGATCAGAATGCAATTATGACCGATCAGAATCAGATATGATCGATCAGAATTGAGTTATGACCAACCAGAGCTTTTTCAATCGATTAAAACATGTTTCAATCGATTAAAACAACTTAGAAAATTTTTACACATCGTTTTAATCGATTAAAACTTATTTTTATCAGTTAAAATCACTTGGAAAATTTTACAAGAAAGTTTTGCAGTATTTTAATCGATTGAATCACGAAACAATTGATTAAAACAAATTAGAAGATTTTTTGTAAAGAGTTTTAATTGATATAAACGTTGTCGTATCAGTTAAAACAAATCTGTTAAAGAATCAAGAACGTTTTAATGGATTAAAAGAATTTTTAACAAATTAAAACTACACTTTTAACAAATTAAAAGATTATTTTAACAGATTGATTAAACCAGCAGTTTTGAAAATCTTCTATAAAAACAGATTGGCTTGAACTTTTTAAATATGATCGAATATCAATCTTTTACACATCCTTTAGCAATCAAGCAAGCAAACTTTAATACTCTTTCAAGAAAGATTCGCGCTAGTTTTTGTGAAGTTCTTTGAAATTCTTTCTTGAGGCAAATTGCTTTCTTTTGGAGAAGAAACACTTACTGCAGAATTGCATAAAACTGGTTTGAGCATTCTAGTTTCTTCTTTTCATTTCTTTTCATTCTTTTACTGTATTGTTTGGTGCCTAGAATTGTGGGCACTGGTTTCTCTGCAGCTGGAATTTGGTTGTAGAGGTTGTCAAGAACTGGAATTTGGTTCTTGGTGAAAGGTTAGGTGCAGGAACTGGAATTGTGGTTCTTGTGGTAGATTAAGTGTAAGATTGTAATCTGTAAAACATTTGATCTAGTGGAACCCAGCTGGAATTTGGTCGGAGACTGGACGTAGCCTTGGTATTGGGTGAACCAAGTATAAACACCGGTGATATCTTTCTAAACCTTTCTCCTCTTTTAAATTCTGTTGCTGCGTTTATTGTTGATTGATTGCTTTGTGATTCAAGAACAGATCTGAAATCTTATTTTTATAAATAGATAATCTATTAATTGCGAAAATCTTTCAAAGATCAATTCAGCCCCCCTCTTGATCTCAGCCTTCTTTTCTAACAGTTTTCCCCCTGGAGTTTTGACTCCTTCTTAGGTGTTGGTGTGAGCTGGCTTTGCGACGCTCTTATTCCATTGGGGAATCCTAAAAGTTAGGATATTTAATTTCACCTCTTTCCACGATTTATCTCTTTTTTATCACGATTTTGAAATTTGGTTTTTTTATGGGGATAATGTGTGTGTCGTTTTACTCTTCAATTTCTTTTATGTACGTAGGCTTTTTCTTCTTTTTGGGTATCCACCTGGGATGAAGGTTTTTTTTTCTTTTCGGTGATCCACCAGGGAATTAGTTGACTTCCCGGGGATCTGATTTAAATTTCTTTCTGGGGGATGGAGTTTTGGCTCCTTAATTGATGTTGATGCGAGCTGATCTTGTGAAGCTCTTATTCCACTAGGGGATGGGAATTTCTGATTCCTTCTTTTTGTAGACTTTTCTGAGGAGATCCACTTGGGGATTTTTATTCGACCTTCTCTGTTGCGACCCTTTCTTTTGGACATCTGTTGGAGATGAAGGGTTTTTCTTTTCTCTCTCTTTTCTTTTGTTGGAACCTTGAGAATGTGGAGGTTTGGATTCCGTGATCGTTGGTGATAGGATTTTGTGTAACCTTTATTCTCCTTTGATGAATGTGGTCAAGAATGGGCGATTATGCTTGCTGACTCAAGTGATGGCAATGCTGAGCCGTGAGGAGTATTTTTATTTTGCCTTTGGAGTAGGCAAGGATCTGTTTGGGGATAATCGAGCCTTTTCATCGGCTTTTTCCTTGGTTGTGCCTCCTCTTTATTGGATGGAAGAATGGCGATTGGAGTTTTGGCTTCTGGAAGCTCTTATTGTGCTAAAGAGGAATTTCTGATTCCTTGGTTTGGTTAATTTTGTATAATCCACTTTGGGGATTTATTGGTCTTCCTTTGCTATGACCCTTTTTCTCTATTATGAATTCATTGAGGATAAAGGCTTTTCTTTTCTTTTTTTTTTGAGCCCTTTATTCTTTGTCGGGGAATGAGGGTACTCGATGACTCATGTGGTGGCGATGTTGAGCCTTTAGGGAGTATTTTTGCTTTGCCTCTGGAGTAGGCAAGGGTCCTTTTGGGGATGATCAAACTTTTCTGTCGGCTTTTCTTTTTCAGATATTGGTACCTTCTCTTTATTAGGTAGAAGGATGGCGACTTAGAGCTTTGGGCTCTGGAAGCTCTTATTTTCTCTGAGTCGCTTTAATGGTGGCAACTTGCTCTACTTTCTCGAGGGAGGGCATTATTTGGAGACTTGTTTTGGGCGATCCTATTTTCAATCAAAAACATGGAGCCTAGTCTTCTTATATGCATGAATTTTGTTTTGTGTTGTTTATTTGAAGGAATTTTTATTTTTTATTTTTGATCTTGACAAAGTCATTTTGTGTGACTACTTGTGTGTGGATGCCCTAAATGCAGTCTATTCTTTTATTAGATGCAACCAGAAAAGTGACCAGCGTTCTCTTGCTGGACTTTTTCGAATATGCTGTCGGACCCCTCTCTTTTTTCATATTTTTATTTTAGCCCTAACTTTTGCCTAGACCGCCTTTTTGGGGTTTTTGATCTAGCGGACTGCCTTAATTTTTGCCTAGGATATCTTAGCAGGTTTTCTCCTTTTTTATGAATTCCTTATCTTTTGCCTAGACCGCCCTTTGCGGGTTTTCGATCTAGCAAGCTGCCCTAATTTTTGCCTAAGAATCTCCTAGCAGACATTTATTTTTATTTTTATTTTTTTTAATGCTTTTTTGTTTTAGATATAGGACCCTATCATGCATGCAATGTTTGTGATATGCATCCTATAATTCTAATTCAATTAATATTTCAAAAAGATTAACCGATGTGCTTTTGCTTCTGATGTGCTTCCAACGTCGTGCTTAGCTGTAATGACATTGCCATCTCGGATTTGCCATGATCGAAGAATGAATGTGTTGATTGCGAAGCAACTACCATGTCAGTGTGCTCCTCCCTTTTTTGGGGATGTCAATCCTCCTTATTGATCATTATCTTCATATTTTCCTACTAATTACTAGAATTTTGTAGTAAGGGTCAAGAGAAAAGAAGGAAAGTTATTTATTCGAATGCTTGTGTTTTAGAAGAGTTTTATTTTAGACAAAAAATGGTTTTTGTAAGAATGGTTAGCCAGGGTTTAGTGTCGCCGCCGTCAAAAGAGGCGGTCGGAGTGACGTGATGGTTCTGACTTCCCATTTTCGCGTTTTATGTGGGTGGGGTTACAATGCCTTTAGGTTGTCCGATAACTGGGCTGAACCTAAGGGCGAGGTTTTCAAAAATAGAGCTTTTAGATCGTCCGATAACTGGGCTGACCTAAGAGCAAGATTGAGAGGGTTCTTATGCAGTCGCCACCGATTTTTTACCAGAAACATCGAAAAACGAAAGAAAAAGGCGTTGGTTTTTTAAGAAAAACCAACTTTGGTCGTTAAAACCAGAGTTGGGTAAGGGAGTTAGTTACATGTAAGGGAGGTATTAGCTCCCCTACGACACCCCTTTTGGGTTCCCTATGATGGGCCAGTTATTTTATAAATAAACTTTTGAAATGATGCTTTTACCCTTTTATTTGCGGAATTAAAAAATAATGACTACATGGCCCTAGTAGTTATTGCACAATTTAATGTAAGTAAAAAGGACAATAAAAGAGAGGTAGAGAGTGAAGAAACCTCTGGAGCAAGCTTTGATTAATTCTCGTGAAAAATAGGGTGCGTTTTGGCAGCCCTTCCCTCTACTATGCCGCTTTTTCGCTATCAAAACTCTCTTAAAACACTCAGAAACTCCGGAAATGCTTCGAAGGGGCTCTAAAAGAGGAATTATAAGAAAATGTAGAAGGAAGAATGGAAGAACTGTGTGAAATGAAGGGGAGAGCGCCCCCTATTTATAGGGATTCGCGCCTGTCAGGTCGAGACCACCGTCTCGCCTTTGGGGATGGCGGTCTTGACTTTGACAAATGGCGAGACCGCCGTCTCATTTGGCGAGACGGTGGTATCGACTTGTCAAATGATGAGAGGTTTGTCTCGCCAAACGAGAGGGTGATCTCATCAATGGCAAGTGGCGAGACAGTCGTCTCACCAAATGAGACGACGGTCCCGAAAAGCGAGACGGCAGTCTCGACCCCTTAAGGTTGGAATCCTTATTTTTTGTACAGAAAAACCTTCCTACTCTAATATGGGGCCTAATAGTCTGTCCTAGTAGATTTTAGGCTTTGTCCATCTTCGAATAGGAGGTTTTCTGCTCTTTATTTTGAGGCCGGGCAAGATTTGAGGTCTACAGCTGCCCCCCCCCCCCCGCCTTCACCTAACTAGCCGACTGTTGGCCTGTTGTGCCAAGAAGATCGGCTGGAGGGTGAAGGAGTTAACCCTCTTGCTCGGTTGTCCTTTGGATGCTCCGTCTTCCAGTGGCTGATCCTTTGGGGAAAAATGTGCTACGCCTCCAGGATGCTCCTTCTTGCAGTAGCTGACCCCTTCGATTGATGAGTACGAACCCTCATCTGGTTTGACGAGTATGAACCCCCGTCTGGTAGGCCCCCTTTTGTAAGGCCTGATGAGTATATACCCCCATCTGGTGTTTAACCCCCGTCTGGTAAGCCCCCTTTTGTAAGGCCTGATGAGTACACACCCTCATCTGGTGTTGAGTCCACTTTGTAGGACTACTGGTGGTGGTGGCTTACTGCTCTAGTTCATGCGCCAGTATTCCGTGGGGAATGATTTCTGTTTTGGTAAATGTTTTTTGGACCTTTCTGGTAAAGTCTTCCAGTGTGCCGGAGATTCTTTGATTTTCGGCTCTTCCGACAGTCATCCAGCTTGTTGATTGCTGGGAATTCTTTGTTTTGATCTCTTGGTATTTGTCATCCGACTTTGCTGGTTGTCGGGGATTTTGATGAGTGCCTCTTAGGTAGGCAAGAATCCTCTGGGGATTTATTGATCTTGGTGAAACCTCTTGAGTAGGTGGATATCCATTGGAAATTTACTGATTTTGATGGTGCCTCTGAGCAGGCAGATACTCCATTGAGTTTCTGGTAATGCTTCATCAGAAGTGAAGACTTTTGGCTGCATGTTTTTTGCCTCTGACTAGGCTGATATTCCCTTATGGGGATGCTGGCTCTTGCTTGCCAGGTCTTGCCTATGTGTAGGCTGAAGTTTTGCCTTTGCAGTAGGCTCACTGGGGATGATCTTTCTTTTTTATTGATCTACCGGGGAATTGTTTGACTTCCCGAGGGTCAGATTTTGGTAGCCCTTTTGCGAATGGAGTCTCGACTCCTTAATTGATATGGGTGCGAGCTGGCTTTTGTGATGCTCTTGTTAGAATTTTTTATTCCTTCTTTTTTGTTGATTTTTCCTTTTTCTGAGGTGACCCACTTTGGGAGCTAGGATTTTTATTTGATTTCGCCTTTTTCCGTGATTTATCTCTTTTTTGTCGCGATTTGAAATTTGGCTTTTTCGGGATAATGCGTAAGCCTTTTTACTTTTTAGCCTCTTTTTATTACGCTGGCTTTTTTCCTTCTTTTTGAGGGGTCCACTAGGGATGAAGTTTTATTTCTTTGGTGATCCACCAGGGAATTTAGTTGACTTCTTGGGGATCTGATTTTTCTTTTCTAGCGATGGAGTCTTGGCTCCTTGATTGATGTTGATGCGAGCTAAACTTGTGAAGCTCTTAGGAGATCCACTTGAGGATTTTTATTCGGCCTTCTCTATCATGGCCTTTTTTGTCATCTATTGGAGATGAAGGGTTTTCTTTTCTCTTCTTTTCTCTCCTTTTTTTGTTGAACCCTTGATGGTTTGGACTCTTTTGACTATTGATGATGATGGGCTCTTAGAGCCGTTATTCTCCATTGGGGAGTGTGGAGGAGACTTTGGGTGAGTGTGCTTGATGACTCATGTGATGGCGATGCTGAGCCATGAGGAGTATTTTTGTGTTGCCTCTAGAGTAGGCAAGGATCCGCTTGGGGATAACTAAGCCTTTTCGTCGGCTTTTCTTTAATGATGTCTGATGATTGTACCCTCTTTTATTGGGTAGAAGAATGATAACTGGAGCTTTGGCTTTTGGAAGCTTCTTATTTCTTCTAAACTATTTGATGACAACTCGTTTTTTTTTTCAGGGAGAGCAATGTTTGGAGACTTATTACTTTCTTCATGCCTTCTTTTCTGGGTAGAAAGATGGTAGCTGGATCTCTTGATTTTTGGAAGCTCTTATTCTGCTGAGTCGCTTGATTGATGACTTGCTCCATTTTCTTGAGGGCATTATTTGGAGACTCAGTCTCAGTGATCCTGTTCTCAATCACAAACATGGAGTTAGTCTCCTTATATGCATGAATGCTTTTCGTTTTTTGTTATTTATCTTTCATTTTTTACCTTGACAAAGTCATTTTTTGCGACTTGTGTGTGCATGTCCTAAATGCAATCTATCTTTTTTTATTAATGCATCTAGAAAAGTGACTGGAATTCTCCTGCTGGACTTTCATGATTATGATGAAGGGCCCCTCTCTTTTATTCCTTTTTTGGTTTAGCCCTATCTTTTGCCTAGACTGTCCTTTTGGGGTTTTCGGTCTAGCGAGCTGCCTTAATTTTTGCCTAGGATATCTTAGCGGGTTTTTTCCCTTTTTATGAATGCCCTAACTTTTTCCTAGACCGCCCTTTGCGAGTTTTTGATCTAGCAGGCTACCCTAACTTTTGCCGAAGAATCTCCTAGTAGGCATTATTCTTTTTATTTTCATTTTTTGTTTCTCTTCTTTTTTGAGAGATAGGACCCTATCATATGCATGCAATGTTTGCGATATGCATCCTACAATGCTATTTCAATTAATATTTCAAAAGGATTAATCAATGTGCTTTTACTTCTGATGAGCTTTCGACGTTATGTGCTTTCATCGACACGATAGGCTATACCGATTTTGCCATCTTGGATTTGTCATGACCGAAGAATGATTGTGTTGATTGCAGAGCGACTTGCCATGTCAGTGCGCCCCTCCCTTTCCTTGGGGATGTCAATCCTCCTATTGATTACTATCTCCACATTTCCCTCCTACTTACTAGAATGTCGTAGTGGTAAGGGTCAAGAGAAAAGAAGGAAGAAGATATTTAATTCAAGGGCTTGTGTTTTAGAAGTGTTTCATTTCGACAAAAAATGGTTTTGTAAGCACGGCTTAGCCAAGGTTGGTTAGAGTGTTTAGCCTAATTTAAACAACGTTTTATTTATGGAGTGACATCTTATTCTATGGTGCTTGCTATGACTAATTGACTTCCCTAGTCTACCCTTTGGGTTTTTAGTCTAGGATGTTGTGTTTTGTTTTGTCCTAACTTTTGTCTAGGTTTCTTTTTTCTTGTTTTGGGAAACCTAGCGGACTTTATTTTGTGACCCTAAGTTTTGTCTAGGCTACCCTTTATAGTTGTTTGGGTTTCTTAGCGTGTTTACCCTAACTTTTGCGTAACCCCCTTTGGTGGGTTTCCTACCGGGTATCTTGCCCTCTCTTTTTGGCCTTTGGCTTCTATGGGCTTCTTTTGATTTTCTTTTCTCTTTGCACAACATTGGCGAAACACGACTTTATTATGATGAGATGGAACCTTATTTTGTGCTTCTAGTCAATCAGTGATGATGGATTTGACTTTTATTTTGGTTAATGGCGCAGTTTGATTATTTTGACGCGTTTTGAAAATGTTTGCTTAAACATGGTTATTAATGAGCTTTAGATATGAATAGCAAGAAGAGAAGCAGATAGTAAGAATGACATTCTTTGTAATTAATAGGGAAATATGTGCCCTATAATGGTCGGGGGTCGGGCTAGCCCCGAGGAGTAATCTCTAATAGTCATTAGATTTACAAACCCTAAGAATCAGAAGGAGAACACCTAATGACTAAAGTCTCCTTTGACGCTTGAACCCCTCTGTTTGGGAAAAACAATTTGAGGTGCGGGGGGGAGACTTCCCTTTTCTCCGTGCAGCTTGTTCCTTCGTAGGATCATGCTTCAAAGGATTGTCTTTAAAATTTGGTGGCTCCTTACTCATTGAGAGTTTCTAATGAGTCCTTGGTTTGGGCGGCATCCATATTTCCTTATCATGTGGGTCACCGTCATATTGTTGGGGAAGTCTTTTCATATTGGAAAAAGATATTTCAAAGGTCATCTTCAGTCGCATCCATTCAAGGTAGGGCAGACGACTTGCTGATCTGAATGTCATCTTTAGCTCGAACCGTGAGCAGCTTGTCACCTACCGTGAGTTTGTCTCTTTGGTGGAGCGTTGAAAGAACTGCCTCAACGTCGTGAATCCAAAGTCTACTCAGTTTCCTCTTTGGATTATGTTTTTCTTCGGTCTTTTTATTTTTTTTCCTTTATTCGTAGGAGTGTCATCTTATAGCTCCTTGGGGGAATAGATTCTTCCATTTCTAATTTTGCCCCCAATGCCAGCTATGTTGGAGATATCCTCAATGACGGGTGATGTTTTTGGTATCTCCACGGTACAACTTTATTCGATTCGAGGCGTGAACAAATGTAACAGTATCCTTGCCCCCTCTTCCTTATTAACTCAGATACCTAACAATTGAGGCTTATTATCCTCTTTAGGCGGATCAACCGTTGAAGAGAACTTGACGACGAGAGGTTTGCTCTTCATCTTATTCCAATTCATGGGAAGCACATCAATTAATCCTTTCTTTTTATTATCTTATTATTATTAAAGTGAGAATGAATGCAATTTATGAATGCAATAGACGGTTGAAGGGATGATGAAAACAAACAATTTTATTTATTTCATCCAGACAGTGTACATTCCTCAATGCAATGTTTTGAAGACATTTTTTTAAAAGCGGAGAAGCCTAAAGGAACCCATAGGCGGGTTAGAAATTCTATGTATTTTCTTTTTTAACTTCCTGTGCATGGCATGCAAATGCTTTATCCTCTCTACACAGTATTGAGGAATGTCCACTTTCTTCAACTGCTTGCTACTAGATGCATGTTATGAAGTTTGCTGGATGTATGTATGCAGGTGTTTGTTTTTTCCTAAACATTATCATGTTTTATTTTTTTAACATGATGTATGATAGTGTTTGGGAATTTGTGTTTTTTTTTTGTATGCGGATGAGGGCATGAAGAATACCAGCCGCTTTCTAGAATGCAAAAAGAATTTTATTGTTTAAAATGAATGATTTATGGGATGGATATGCCTTAAGACAATAACTTACGTGCCCTCCCCAAAGCTTACGCTTTGTGGGGTATCATACCCACCTCGATGTAATGGTTCCTCCCCCATCACAGATTTAACAAGTATAATGGGGGTCACCATCACACCTTAGTACAATTGTCCCTTCCTTGTCACGAAGGTCACAAACACACTTGGGTCTCTTTTGCCCTTGTCTTAAGATATCTAGTGTTCCCTAGAATGAATGTATTTATGCATGTGCTAGTACAAAAATGGCCTTTTTTTGATGAAAAAGGCAGTAGATGTTCAAAGTGCGATAACTTTTGACTGAGACGTCGGATTTGGACGCACAACATACCAAAACGAAGATAAAAAGGTGAAGAACAAGGTTTCAATCTCGCGAAGGGGATTTGGCCTAGCAATTTTCCCAAAAAACGCTCCTAAGACCCATATTTTGAGAGATTTAGATGATGGTGCGTATGCATACTTTCCTTTTCTCTCTTGGTTCTTCCGCTTATGAAATGATGTGATATGATTGATATGACTTTGTCAAAATTCTTTTATTCATTATTATTAGTATTATTATTTTATTTGGTTTATTCATAACCTTTTATCTCTTCTGTCGGACTGCATGACTACTTAGCTTACAAAGAACCTGAAACCAGGCTAGCTAAAAGGCAGACTGTCCGAGATAAGGGGTTTATTGCGAAAATATTTAATTCAAAAGTTTGTGTTTTAGAATGGATTTTTATTCTTGGAAAAATGGTTTTTGTAAGAATGGCTAGTTGTGGTTGGTTAAACTGTTTAGGCTACTTTTAAATAAACGTTTGTTAGTGAGGTTGCGTCTTTAACTGATTATTTTGTAGCACTTACTTATGACTGATTAACTTCCCTAAACCGCCCTTCGGATTTTCAATCTAGGATGTTGTGTTTTGTCCTAACTTTGGTCTAAGCTTCCTTTTTTATTTTGTTTTAGGAATTCGAGCGGAATTTATTTTGCAACCCTATCTTTTGCCTAGGCTACCCTTTATTGTTGTTCGGGTTTCCTAGCGGGTTGACCCTAATTTTTGCGTAACCCCCTTAGTGGGTTTTCTACTAGGTAATTTGCCCTTTCTTTTTGCACAAAATTGGCGAAACATGGCTTTATTATGACGAGGTAAAACTTTACTTGTGTTTCTTATCAATCGGTGATGGCGAATTCGCTTTATTATGATAATAACACGCTTTTGATTATTTAGACACCTTTTGAAAACGTTTGTTTAAACATGGTTATTAATGATGTATTCTTTATGATTAAAAGGGAAATATGTGCACTAAAAATTCCTGGGGGTCGGGCTTGCCACGGGGAGTAATATCTAATAGTCATTGGGTTTACATTCCTTAAAATTGGAAGAAGAACACCTAATGACTAATGTTTCTCTTGACCTTTGTATCCCTCTGCTTCGAAAAATATGATTCAGTGTACGGAAGGGAGACTTTCCCTTTCTTTTTGTAGCTCGATCCTTGTCGCCTCTGTCAAAAGAGGCGGTCGGAGCGACGCGATGGTTTTGCTTCGACTCGCGTTTTTAAAAGTGATGTTACAACGCCTTTAAGTTGTCTGATAACCGGCCTGGACCTAAAGGCGAGGTTTTCGAAAAAGGGTTCTGGAGTCGCCACCAATGTTTTATCCAGAAACATTGGAAAAGGAAAGAAAAGAAGGCGTTGGTTTAGAAAAACCAACTTTGGCCATTATAACCAGAGTTGGGTAAGGGAGTTAGTTACGTATAGGGAAGGTATTAGCTTCCCTACGACGCCCCTTTTGGGTTCCCTATGATGGACCGTTTATTTTATAAATAAAGAACTCTTAAATTACGCTTTTACCCTTATTTATTCGTTTGCAGAATATAAAATGTTGACTACATGACCCTAACAGCTAATGCATAGATAGATGTAATAAAAAAGCGATAAAAGAAGATAGAAAGTGTAGGAACCTTCGAAGCAAGCTTTTCTATTAATATTCTTGGTAAAGAAATGCGCTTTTTGGCAACCTCCATGCTCTACAGTGCTGATCGCTCTTTCTCGCAACACTAGAAAACGCTCACTAAGAATACTAAGAAACTTCGAAAATGCTTTGGAGGGATCCTAGGAGAAGAATTTTGATAAAGTTGCAGAAGGGAAAGTGGAAGAATGTTGTGAAAAGAATGAGGTCGCCCCCCCCCCCCCCCTTTTATAGGAATTTGCGCCTCTCAAGTTGGGACCGTCATCTCGCTTGACAAGGTCAGGACCGCCGTCTTGCCTGACAAGGTTGGGACCACCGTCTTGCCAAACGGGATGGCAGACTCGCCCTTGGTAAATGGCGAGAAGGTGGTCTCGACATTGGCAATTTGCGAGAAGGTCGTCTCGCCAAATGAGACGACGGTCTCGCCTTTTTCCAATGGTGAGACCAAACGAGATGGAGATCTCGGCCTTCTAGGTGAAATTTCTTATTTTTCCCGTACAAAAATCCTTCTTACCCTAATATGGGGCCTATTGGTCTATCCTAGGGACCTTTTAGGCCTTGCCCATCTTCCAATCGGAAATCTTCTGCTTTTTTATTTTGAGGCCGGGCAAGATTTGGGGTCTACAACTGCCCCCCCCCCCTTTACCTGACTAGCCGACTGTTGGCTTGTTATGCCAAAAAGATTTGTTGGAGGGTGAAGGAGTTAACCCTCTTGCCTGGTTGTCCTTCGGATGCTCCTTCTTGCAGGATTGTGCCCAGGTCTTGAATCATCCCCTCTTGTGTCTGGCTGATGGTCTCCAGCCACGTCTTGAAGACGTCTTGTCTTAGGGACATTTGGTCCAGTTGCCGGTGGATGTCGTCCATGTGACGGTGCATGCCAGGAAAGTCATCCCCGTACTGCTGCTGCTGCTGCGGCTCAAACTCTGGGGGCATTGTGATCTCCTGTGACGCCTCCAAATCCTGGATCCCTGCCTGATGAGCATCCCCATGCTGATGAGCATGGACCCGTTGATGTACTCAGGTCGAAGGATGGAGGGCATGTCCTCCCCACTAGGGCACCCCCATCTCTCGGTCAGCGAGGTGATGAGAGGACCCATGAGGATGGCTCTGATGGGGCGACTCCCGAAGTCCTTTAGAGCTCTCAAAAAGAAGTTTTTTAGGTCAGGCTGGGTAATCTTCCCCTGACTTTCCTTCCAAGCATGGATAGTCCCTGCTAGCAGCTTGTGACAGATGCAGAGAGGAGGGCTGAGTGCCGACCCTTTCATCAGGGCCAGTAGAATCTGTGACCCGGTGAGATCCTCCCATATCTCACCGGTTATGAGGGCAGCCGGCCGCTGACAGATGGCTTCCTGATATTCCAGTGTCATGGTGTCTGCAGGCTGTATGAAGCCAATGGCGACATTGAACTCATCCAACATCGTCGTCTGATAGGTCCCGTTCATATAGTACGAGACCATCCTCATCGGAGGGACACCTGGGAACATCGTGGGCATCTCAATCATTGTAATGGAGGCGAGGAACTCCATTATGGTCTGCTTGTAGATGCGGGTCGGGGGGACCTGGAGGAGGAAGTCCCACCCGACGCTCTGTATGTATCCCTGCACATCGTCCTCCCAACCGAACTCGGTCAGGATATCGAAGTCTAATCTCAGCATGGGGTGCCAAGAGTAACCCTTCATGTTTTCCAGCCTGGCCTGATGCTGCAACATAAGTTGGGTAGGGTCTGGAGGAGCCTGGGGTGCAGGTGCGCTCGGGCCGGGCCCCTGACCTCTCTTTCGGGGCCTGGAGGATTCGCCTCATTGCATTTTTGGGCAAAGACACTCAAAGATGTATGAGAATGTGTATGAAGATGCAGGAATGGAGTGCTTAGAACTGACTCAAAAGCTCCCTTTATATAGAAAATTTTGAATTTGGTCGGGATCCCCGTATGGGATTTGGGACAGCGGTCTTGATTTTTCAAAGCTCGGGACCGCCGTCTGGAATGTCGAGATGGTGGTCTCACCAATCGTGATATGGCGAGATCGCCTTCTCGCCAAGCAAGAAGGCGGTCTCGCTTTCAGCAAAAGGCGAGACGATGATATCGTTAATCGAGACTACGGTCTCGCTTTTGATGAAAGGCGAGATGACAGTCTCACTAAACGAGACGGCGATCTCGCCTTTTGAAGGTTTTTTTTTAGGAAAATATAGGACCTTGTTCAAAAACATTTATGCATGCAATATTTTCATGTTTTGTGTCCTATAATGCTATTTCGTTAATTTTTCAGAAGGATTAACCGGTGTGTCTTTTGAAGACGAATTTCTTCTGATGTTGTTTTTGTTGTACTTTTTTGTACCGTTCCGCACTTAACGAGACCGAAGAATAACTGTTGGTTTGAGGAGCACACTTTGCCATGTCAGTGTATTTTTTCCTTCCTCTAAAGATTTCAATCCTCTTGTTGATTATATGCCTCCATATTCCCTGACTAATTATTAGAATGTTATGGTAAGGGTCAAGAGAAGAGAAGTAAGAGGGTAATTTATTCAATGGCTTGTGTTTTAGACGGTTGATTTTTATTTAGAAGGGGTTTTGTAAGAATGGCTAGCCAAGGTTGGTCCGAGTGTTTAAGTTGATGTTTAAACAAATGTTTTACTTTGAGAGTTCGCGTCTTAGCCAATCTCTATCGCTTTCTATGGCTGATTGACTTCCCAAGACTGCCCTTTGAATTTTTAGACTAAGATACTGTGTTTTGGTCCTAACTTTTGTCTAGGTTCCTTTTTTCTTATTTTAGGAATTCTACCGGACCTTATTTTGTAATTCTAACTTCTGCCTAGGGTACCCTTTATTTTTGTTCGGGTTTCCTAGCAGGTTGACCCTAATTTTTGCATAGCCCCCTTAGTGGGTTTCCTACCGGGTATTTTGCCCTTCCTTTTTTGGCCTTTGGCTTTTATGGGCTTCTTTTGATTTATTTTCTTTTTACACAATATTGGCGAAACATAGTTTTATTTATGGTGAGGTAAAACCTTATTTTGTGTTTCTAGTCAATCAGCTTGATTATTATTGCGATGGCATGTTTTGATTATTTTGACACACTTCTTTTTTAACGTTTTCTTAAACATGGTTATTACGAGGTCTAGTCATGCATAACAAGAAAAGAAGCAAATGGTAAGAAATGTATTCTTTATTAATTAGTAAAGGAATATGTGCCCAAAAGATGCCCAGGGGTCGGGCTAGCCCCGGGGGATAATCTCTAACAATAATTGGGTTTACATCCCTTAAGAAAGGAAAAAGAACTCCTAATGACTAAGGTAACTCTTGACGCTTGTATTCCTCTACTTCGGAAAGTCTGCTTGAGTGTGCGGAGGGGAGACTTCCCTTTTCTCTTTTTAGCTCGGCCCTTTGCAGGGTCATATCCTAGGCCATACTTTAAGGGATTATCTTTGAATTTTGGGGGCGCCCTCATTCCTTGGGAGTCTACCCCGAGTCCTTGGCCAGGATGGTAACCATGCTTCATCATCATGCGGGCTACCTTCGTATTACCGGGAAGTCTTTCTACATTAGCAATTTCAAGCACTTGAAAAGATGTTTCAAGGGCCTATTCAACCGCATCCACATAAGGTTGAGTAGATGGTCCACTGTTCAGGATATCATCTTCTGCTTGGAATGTGACCAGCTTGTCATCCACTATGAACTTGACTGTGTTGGTGGAGTGTTAAAGGTATTGCCTTAGCGTCGTGAATCCAAGGTTTGCCGAGGAGACAGTCATATGTTGGAGTAATGTCCATCACGTGGAAATCGATGTTGAAGATAATGGCTCCGACTTGGATTGGCAAATTGATTTTCCCCACTACTTCTCGTTTAGATCCGTCGAAGGCTCGAACGATAGTGCTACTTGGGTGCATGCGGGTTCCTTGAATAGTCAACTTGTCAAGTGTGCACTTGGGCATCACGTTCAAGGATGACCCATTATCTACAAGAACTTTAGCGATGGGATACTCCTTGCATTTTATGGAGATATGTAAGGGCTTGTTGTGGCTCGACCCTTCTAGAGGGAGTTCTTCATCTGTGAAGGTGAGGTGATCGCTAGCTATGATGTGGCCGACGATCCTCTCAACTTTTTCTTGGGATATAGTATGATTTACGTGTGCTGCGCTCAAGAACTTCATCAGGGCATTTTTGTGTAGTTTCGAGCTCATCATTAGAGATAAAAAAAGTTATCTTCGCATATGTATGATTGAGCTGGTCGATGATGGAATACTCGCTTGTTGAACATTCAAGGACTTGATGTTGCACTTGATGGACATGAAGATTGTTGATTTTGATGATGATTCAAGAACTCAAAGACTTAGAGTGTTGAAGACTTGTTTTGTATTGTAATAACTATGTTTCAATTAGATTGAGTCTGTAATATTAGTGTTTAAGATAGCCGGTACATAGTCTGCACCTTAGAAGCTTCAAAAAGCTCAAATTTATCATCCAGGCTCGGCTTTAATCGATTAAATAGGGAAATAATCGATTAAAACAGTGAGAAAAACCATTTTCTGTATCTGCTCACTAGTTTAATCGATTAAACCACCTGTTAATCGATTAACAGGCCTGTTAATCGATTAACAGCCCTTTTAATCGATTAAAATAGTGTGTTTTGGGGTTCTGTTGATTTTGGCTCTGTAATAATCGATTAACTCTTGATTTAATCGATTATTTCAGTCAGATTTCGAATTTTAACTTCAAATCAACCCTATTTTCGAAAACCCTATTTCCAAGAACCCTAATTCCAAAATTCCCAATTCCCAAACCCTAATTTCTCTACTTAAGCTTCTCTATGGCACTCAGAAAAGTAGAACAACCTTTTTCATACAAAAGTTAAGTGTTGTAGTGCCAGAGAACTGTTTGTTGCAAGAAAAAGGGGCTTTTGGAACCTGGTGTGGGCTAGAAGCAATAAGAATCACTAAGTGGAGTTCTTAGTGGATTGTGTGTTGTGCCGTCTCTAGGGAAAGCTATTCATCATCTCTTGTGGATTTCAAGAGAGGTGTTTTCTTATCTTTATCTTTTCAATTGTAATCTGCTTGTAACAACTTGATTATAGTGACAGCGTTAATCCTCTGTTTGAGTGATTAGCAACTGGACGTAGGGTCTTTTGATCCGAACCAGTATAAATTTCCTGTGTAAGATTCTCTTCTCTTCTCTATTTACATTTACACAGTTTTTAATCGGTAAAATTTGGGGAAAATTTTGAAAACCTAATTTTTGTTAAGAAACCAATTCACCCCCCCTCTTGGTTTTTGTCCGACCACGCGAACATTTTGCTGCGCGATTCTAACATCGCTCTGCCTTATGAACTGGAGTAATTCATCGGTCTCCTTCATGGATTCTTCATTTTCTCTTTCTTAGGTCTGTTTATTTTTCCCTTTATTCTTGGGGGCGTCCTCTTGCGACTCCTTGGGGGAGTATATCCTTCTGCTTCTAGTCATGCCCCCAATGCCGGCTATGTTGGAGATGTCCTCCTTTATTGGTGAAGATTCCCCGTATCTCCATAGTAAAACTTTATTTGATTCATAGGGGAAAGGACGAGGCACAAATAATCATACAAGCATCCTCGCCCCCTCTTCTTTATTGACTTTGATGACCAACGGTCGAGGCTTATTGTCCTTTTGTAGTGAATCGACCGTTGGGGAGAGCTTGATTATGAGCGATTTTCTCTCCATCCTTCTGATTGGAAGACATATCAGTTAATCCTTCCTTTTTATTATCTTATTTATTAAAAGTGAAGGAGGGGTAATCAAATATGCAAATGAAATGAAATGCATGCAAGTAGACAATTGTTGAATAAAAGTAAATTTTATTTATTTGTAGAAAATGTACATTCCCCTAAACCAGGCTGCCATGACCTGTCAAGACATTTCAAAACTTTAATATTTAATTCCTCTTTATCAAAAGTTTTACCTAAGCCCATTAGATGATTGATGATATGAGTGAAGCGCTTCTGCACATCTGTAATACTTTCTCCAGTTTGCATTTTAAACAACTCATATTCTCTTATGAGAGTATGCTTTTTGGCTCTCTTTACATTAGTTGTTCCCTCATGAGTAACCTCAAGAACTTCCCACATTTCCTTGGCAGATTTGCATTGAGAGGCCCTAAAAAACTCATCCATATTTAGTGCAAAAGTAATTATGTTTTTAGCAGTACAATCACTTTGAACTTTTTTCTTTTCTTCATCGCTTAAACTAGACCATTCTTTTTCTGTAATTAATGGACCATTAACAATTACATCCCAAACATTCCTATCAATAAATTCAATAAAGATCTTCATCCTAATCTTCCAAAATGGATAATCTGTACCACAAAACAGTGGAGGTCTATTAATAGAAGCTCCCTCAGAAAAAGGTAATTCGTTTTCAGCCATGAAGGATTTGGACCGAAAGTCTTGAGTATTTTTCAAGACCCTTGCTTTTGATAGCAATTGTTAGAAAAGTAGGCTGAGATCAAGAGGGGGGGGGGGGGGTGAATTGATCTTTGAAAGATTTTTGCAAATTATAGATTATCTATTTCAAAGATTAAGAGTTCTGACCAATTCTTGAATCAAACACATCAAGTAATCAAAGTAAAGGCAGTGACAGAATTAAAGAGAGAAAGGTTTAGAAAGATACAACCAAGATTTATACTGGTTCACCCATCCCAGGGCTACGTCCAGTTTCCAGCCAAATTCCAGCTGGGTTCCACTAGATTGAACGTTTTACAGATTACAACTTCAATCACACACTCAATCTACCACAAGAACCAAAATTCCAGTCCTTGCACCTAAACCTTCACCAAGAACCAATTTCCAGTTCTTGAACAACCCTACAGCCAAATTCCAGCCACAGAAACCAGTGTCCACACTTCCAAGCACACACAATATAGAAAAGAAAAGTAAAGAAACAAATAGAAGAAACTAAAATGCCTAAACCAGGTTTATGCAACTCTGCAGAATAAGTTTCTTCACCAAAAGAATGCAAAAATTGCCTCAAGAAATAACTTCTAAGAACTTCACAAAACTTGCGCAATTCTCTCTTGAAAGTAGCACTTATGATTGCTTGATTGATTGCCAAAAGATGTTTTTTAAAATGTTCAAGCAATTTCGTTTATATAGAAGATTTTCCAAACTGCTGGTTTATTTAATCTGTTAAAATAATCTTTTAATCTGTTAAAAGTCTTGTTTTAATTTGTTAAAACTTCTTTTAATTTGTTAAAATGTTCTTGATCATTTTCCATATTTGTTTTAATTGATACGATAATGTTTATATCAATTAAAAATCTTTGTAAAAAATCCTTCAAATTGTTTTAATCAATTGTTTCGCCTTTTAATCGATTAAAATACTACCAAAAGTTTTCACAAAACTTTCTAAGTGATTTTAACTGATAACAATCTATTTTAATCGATTAAAATACTTTGGAAAAAATCCTCTTAGTTATTTTAATCGATTAGAATTCTGCCAAAATATTTCATAAAACTTTCTAAGTTATTTTAACTTATAACATACTTGTTTTAATCGATTAAAACATTCGGAAAAATCTTCTAGTTGTTTTAATCGATTATTTCGCATTTGTATCGATTAAAATACTTGACAGAACAACTTTCAAAACACTTCAAGTTATTTTAATCGATTATTTCAAGTTTGTATCGATTAAAATTCTGCGTAACACTTTTCAAAATATTCTAAGTCATTTTAATCGATTATTTCAATTCTATATCGGTTAAAATATCGGCGTAAGGTTTTCAAAATCCCTTCTAATGAAAACAATCGATTATTTCAAAAACATATCAGCTTAAAAACCTATTACAAAAGTGTTAAGAACATTTTAATTGATAAAGCTCATATAATATCAGTTAAAACATTTACTTAAAAACCATTTAACAAAATACTTTGTTTTTAACAGTTTAAACACGTTTTAGAGGCATTTCCAAAATCTTTTAAATGAAGAAACCTCATGTAGTAGAGAGATAAAAATGATTATACCTAAGTAAAGATGCAGACTCACTAATCACTCTACCCTTTTATCTAAGTGACCTTTGACTGCAACAAAGTAGTCTTTGACTTCATTTTGACTTCATCAAATCAACAAGAGATTCAATAAGATCTTCATCACTTTCACGGTGGTGGCGGCTTACTGCTCTAGCACATGCGCCGGTTGATGAGTATGAACCCCCCATTTGGCTGGTGCAGTCCACTTTGTAGGACTGGTGGTGGCAGCTTATTGCTCTAGCTCATGCGCCAGTTGATGAGTACGAACCCCCCATCTGGCTGGTGCAGTCCACTTTGTAAGACCAGTGGTGGCGGCTTACTGCTCTAACTCATGCGCCAGTTGATGAGTATGAAATCCCCATCTGGCATGTGCAGTCCACTTTGTAGGACTAGTGGTGGCGACTTACTACTCTAGCTCATGCGCTGGTTGATGAGTATGAACCCCCCATCTGGCTGGTGCAGTCCACTTGGAGTTGCTAGCTCTTTGCCCGCCAGGTCTTGCCTATGCGCAGGAAAGCGACTCTCTGAGGATGTGCATTTGTAAACTGCCATTATAGTAGGCTCACTGGGGATGATGTTTTCTTTTTTTTGATGATCCATCGGGGATTGATTGCCTTCCTGGGGATCTAATTTTGGTTGCCTTCTTGGGAATAGAGTCTTGGCTCCTTGATTGTATTGGTGATAGGCTTTTGTGTAGCCTTTATTCCCCTTTGATGGTGGTGGAGAATGGGTGAATCTTCTTGATGACTCATCGTGGCAGTGATGGTGAGTTGTGCAAAGATATTTCTCTTTGCCTCTATTGAGCCTTTCCGTCGGCTTTGTTTTATTTTAAGAGTTGCCTTCCCTTTATTCGATGGAAAGATGGTAGTCAAAGCTTATTTGGTTCCAGAAGCTTTTGGTTAATTTCGCCTTTTTTCCGCGGTTTATTCTTTTTTTCTCACGATTTGATATTTGGCTTTTTCAGAATGATGTGTATGCCTTTTTATTTCCTAGTTTCTTTAACACCGCAGGCGCTTTCTTTTTTGGGGATCCGCAGGGGATTAAGGGTTTTCTTTTTGGTGATCCACTAGGGAATTAGTTGACTTCCTGGGGATCCGATTTTGATGTTGATGTGAGATAACCTTGTGAAGCTCTTATTCCACTGGGGAATGAGAATTTCTTATTCTTCCTTTTTGTAGATATTTTGGTGTGATTTGCTAGGGAATTTTATTCAGCCCTCTTTATTGTGGCCTTTTTTGTTTATATGTTGGAGATGAAGGATTTTCTTTTCTCTTCTTCTTTTCTTGTTGGACCCTTGAGGGTATGGAGGTTTGCCTCCTTTAACTGTTGATGATGGTGGGCTTTCATGAACCCTTTATTCTCCATTGGGGAATATGGCAGAGACTTCGAGTGAATGTGTTTGATGACTCATGTGATGGCGATGTTGAGCCATGGGGTAACTTTTGTTTTGCCTTTGGAGTAGGCAAGGATCCGCTTGGGGATAACTAAGCCTTTCTGTCGGCTTTTCTTTTATGATGTCTAATGATTGTGCCCTCTTTTATTGGGTAGAAAAATGATGACTGGAGCTTTGGCTTCTGGAAGCTTCTTATTTCTTCTGAGCTTATTTGATGATGACAACTCACTTTTCTTTCTTGAGGGAGAGCAATGTTTGGAGACTTCTTATTTGTGTCTTCTTTTTCAGGGGTAGAAGGATGGTAGTTGGAGCTCTTATTCTGCTGAGTCACTTGATTGACGACTTGCTTCGTTTTCTTGAGGAGGAGCTTTATTCAGAGACTTAGCCTGTGTGCTTCCTATTTTCAATCACAAACATGGAACCAGTCTCATATGCATGAATGCTTTTTGTTTTTTGTTATTTATCTGAAGTAATTTTTATTTCTTTCATTTTTTATCTTGACAAAGTCATTTTGTGTGACTACTTGTGCGTGGATGCCCTAAATGCAATCTATTTTTTTTTATCGATGCATCTGGAAAAGTGATTGGCATTCTCCTGCTAGACTTTTTATGATTATGATGGAGGGCCCCTCTCTTTTATTCATTTTTTGGTTTAGCCCTATCTTTTGCCTAGACCGCCCTTTTGGAGTTTTCGATCTAGCGGGTTGCCTTAATGTTTGCCTAGGATATCTTAGCAGACTTTTTCCTTTTTTATGAATACCCTAAATTTTGCCTAGAGCGCCTTTGCAGGTTTTCGATCTAGAGGGCTACCCTAAATTTTGCCTAAGAATCTCCTAGCAGACATTATTTTTATTTTTATTTCTCTTTTCTTTTTTAGAGAAAGGACCCTATGCATGTATGCAATGTTTGTGATATTCATCCTATAATACTATTTCAATTAATTTTTCAAAAGAATTAACCGATGTGCTTTTACTTCTGATGAGCTTCTGGCGTTATGTGCTTTCTTCGATATGATAGGTTGTACCGATTTTGCTGTCTCAATTTTTCCATGACCGAAGAATGATTCTGTTGATTGTAGAGCGCCTTGCTATGTCAGTGCGCCCCTCCCTTTTCTTGGGGATGTCAATCCTCCTATTGATTACTATCTCCACATTTCCCTACTACTTACTAGAATGTTGTAGTGGTAAGGGTCAAGAGAAAAGAAGGAAGAGGATATTTAATTCAAAGGGTTGTGTTTTAGAAGTGTTTCATTTTGACAAAAAATGGTTTTTGTAAGCACGACTATCCAAGGTTGGTTAAAGTGTTTAGGCTAATTTAAACAAACATTTCTTTTATGGAGTGGCATCTTAAATGATTATTCGATGGCGCCTATCATGACTGATTAACTTCCTTAGTCTGCCCTTTGGGTTTTCAGGCTAGGATGTTTTGCTATGTCCTAACTTTTGTCTAGGTTTTCTCTTTTCTTGTTTTGGGAATCCTAGCGGACTTTATTTTGTAACCTTAATTTTTGCCTAGGTTACCCTTTATTATTGTTCGGGTCTCCTAGCGGGTTTACCCTAACTTTTGCGTAGCCCCCTTAATGGGTTTCCTACCGGGTATCTTGCCTTTTCTTTTTGGCCTTTAGCTTCTATGGGCTTCTTTTGATTTTTGTTTCTCTTTGCACAACATTGGCGAAACACGACTTTATTATGATTAGGTAAAACCTTATTTTGTGTTTCTAGTCAATCAGTGATGATGAGTGGTTTGATTATTTTGACGATGGCGCATTTTGATTATTTTGATGCACTTTTGAAAATGTTTGCTTAACACATGGTTATTATGAGGTTTAGACTGAAAGAATTAATGGTTGAGTTCAAGAGGG
>OY731402.1:27310500-27484856 GCA_963425845.1 Sphenostylis stenocarpa | reverse complement strand
TGTCCGGTTTCGTGTTCGGGACCCCGGAAGCTTTCCTTTCCTTTTCGGACATAGATTGATGCCGATGTGTGTCCGTTGAAGCTTTATCTTCATATAGGAAGTCTTCTTGGCCTTCATTAAGATGCCGGCGAGCTTTGTCTTTGTGTAGGAAGTCTCTTTTGGCTTTTACCGTGTGAATGAGTGAACTCCGTCTTCTGTTGTGGGAGGTCCTTCTTGGTTTTTCTTTGATATGAAGCCGGGTGAACTGTATGAAGTTTCCCTAGCTTTTATTTGAGAGGCCGGGCAAAATTAGGGGTCTACAGGGTCGGGCTAGCCCCGAGGAGTAATCTCTAATAGTCATTGGATTTACAAACCCTAAGAATCAAAAGGAGAACACCTAATGACTAAAGTCGCTTTTGACGCTTGAACCCCTCTATTTGGGAAAATCTGATTTGAGGTGCAGAGGGGAGACTTCCCTTTTCTCCGTGTAGCTTGATCCTTTGTAGGGTCATGCCCTAGGCCATGCTTTAAAGGATTGTCTTTAAATTTTGGTGGCTCCCTTATTCCTTGAGAGTTTCTAATGAGCCCTTGGTTTGGGCGATATCCATATTATGTGGGTCACCTTCATATTGTTGGGGAAGTCTTTTCATATTGGCAAAAGATATTTCAAAGGTCCTCTTCAGCCGCATCCATTCAAGGTAGGGCAGATGATTTGCTGATCCGAATGTCGTCTCTAGCTCAAACTATGACTAGCTTGTCGCCTACCCTGAGTTTGTCTCTTTGGCGGAGCGTCGTGAGTTGCCTCAGCGTCGTGAATCCAAAGTCTCTTCAATTTCCTCTTTGGATTATGTCTTTCTTCGGTCTTATTATTTTTCCTTTATTCTTGGGAGCATTGTCTTATAACTCCTGGGGGTGTAGATTTTTCCATTTCTTGTTGTGCCCCCAATGCCGGCTATGCTGGAGATATCTTCATTGATGGACGATGTTTCTGCGTATCTCCATGGTACAACTTTATTTGGTTCGGGACATAAATAAATGTAACGACATCCTTGCCCCCTCTTCCTTATTAACTTGGATATCCAATGGTTGAGGCTTGTTATCCTCCTTGGGCGGATCAACCATTGGAGAGAACTTGATGACGAAATGCTTACTCTCCATCTTATTCCGATTTGTGGAAAACACATCAATTAATCCTTTCTTTTTATTATCTTATTATTAAAGTGAGAATGAATGCAATTCATGAATGCAATAGACGGTTGAGATGATGAAAACAAACAATTTTATTTATTTCATCTAGACAGTGTACATTCCTCAATGTAATGTTTCGAAGTACATTTTTTTCGAAAGCGGAGAACCCTAAATGAACCCATAGGCGGGTAAATATTTCTATTTATTTTCTTTTTGACTTCCCGTGAATGCCCTAATCCTCTTTTCATGACATTGAGGAATGTCCACTTTCTTTAACTGCCTACTACTAGATGATGTTATGAGGATGAAGTTTGGTGGATGCATGTATGCAAGTGTTTGTTTTTTCCTAAACATTATCATGTTTTATTTTCTAACATGATGTATGATAGTGTTTGGGATTTTGTTTTTTTTTTTGTATGCGGATGAGGGCATGAAGAATACCAGCCGCTTTCTAGAATGCAAAAAGATTTTTATTGAATGATTTATGAGATGGATATTCCTTAAGACAATGACTTAGGTATCCTCCTTAAAGCTTATGCTTTGTGGGGTATCCTACCCACCTCGGTGTAATGGTTCCTTTCCCATCACAGATTTGACAAGTATAATGGCAATCACCATCACGCCTTAGTACACTTGTCCCTTCCTTGTCGCGAAGGTCACAAATGTGCTCGGGGCCTCTTTCACCATTGTTTTAGGGATATCTAGTGCTCCCTAGAATGAATGTATTTATGCATGCACCAGTACAAAAGGGCAATAGATGTTCAAAGTACGATAACTTTTGACTGAGATATCCGATTTGGACGCACAGCATATCAAAACGAAGAGAAAAAGGTGAGGAATGAGGTTGCAAATCCCGAAGGGGATTTGACCCAGTAATTTTTCAAAAAAACGCCTCTAAGACCCATTTTTTAGGAGTTTATTAAAATGATGCGTATGCATACTTTCCTTACACACTTATTTTTTTCTCTTCCACTTATGACATGATGCAATATGAATGATACGACTTTGTCAAAATTATTTTATTTATGTTTTGATTTTGTTATTATTATTTTATTTATTTTGGATTTATATTTATTTATTTTATTATTTTTTAGCCTTTTATCTCTTTTGTCTGAAGCTGCGTGGCTACTTAGCTTGCAAAGAACCCGAAACCAGGCTAGCTAAAAGGCGGACTGTCCGAGATAAAATGTGGCTTTATGTGAAAGAGTATTTAGCGTCCCTTATCTCTTTTATCGGAACTGCGTGACTACTTAGCTTACAAAGAACCTGAAACCAGGCTAGCTAAAAGGCAGACTGTCCGAGATAAGGGTGTTTATTTGGAAAAAATATTTTTTGTGATTTTTTGTTGTTTTGTTGTTTGTTTATGCTATGCAACAGACAAATGCAACAAACATATGCACACACAATTCGATCATCCCCGAACAGGCGAGATTTCGTTTTTATCATGAGGTAGGGTTTTCCTGCAGAAAAGTGCATTGGCAAGGGTTGGTTCTAACTGTTCTCACCAGGCTAAGGCCCCCAAGGTGCCCCCATTATAGGGTCCCCACTCTCCAGCCGTCCGACCATGCTTAGCACTAAGGCCATAGTCAGTCTTGTTGCCAAAAGAGGAAGGTTATCACCTTGAGTGGTGGTTTCCGATCACACTGGTGGGCTCAAGGCCCTCACTACAGCAAACCGTACCTGCCACCCACTCCCTATGGTTATCTCACTTGCCCCCGGGTATAGGGGGAACTGTTGTGTGCAAGGGATTGTGTGCAGTTTATATTTCAAGCAATTGCGTAAGTATAAACAAACAACAATTTATTAAAGCCAAACATTAAAACATGTTATAATACAAGTTAAGGGCAAAAGTGTTATTTTCTTGGTTTATTTATTATTTAAGCCGGCCCATCACTAAATGGGATCAACTCTCGAGGCTTCCCCAGTGGAGTCGCCATCTGTCGCCACTGTCTGAAAGAGAGGCGGTCGGAGCGACGCGATGATTTTTTTCGACCCTTTTGATTTTCGCATTTTTATGGGTGGTTACAACGCCTTTAGGCTGTCCGATAACCGGGCTAGCCTAGGGGCGAGGTTTTCGAAAGGCGTCCCTGGGTTGTCCGATAACCGGGCTAACCCAAGGACTTGTTTATTTTGGGTGCTATGGAGTCGCCACCGATGTTTTTATCGGAAACATCAAAAAAGGTTTTTAAAAGGCGTGGGTTTTCGAAAACCAACTTTGGTCATTAGAACCAGAGTTGGGTAAGGGAGTTAGTTACGTGGTAAAGGAAGTATTAGTTCCTTTACTACGCCAGAGTCGGGTTCCCTATGATAGGCCAGCTTTTTATGTTAATAAATAAACCGGAAAATATGCTTTTGCCCTTTTTATTATGCGGAATTTAAAGTGATGACTACATGGCCCTAATCTATTGCATAATTAAAATTAAAGCGTTAAAAGTAGAGAGGGAGAAATTAAACCTCCGAAGCAAGCTTTTTATATTTCTCTTTGAAAAGAGGGTGCTTTTTGGCAGCCCTTCACTCTACAAAACGTCGGAAACTCTTCTAGACGCCGAAAAAAGCTCTCAAAGACACTCAGAAACTCCGGAAATGCGTCGGAGGGATTCTAGAGAGAAGTATTTAGAGAGAAGGCAGAGCTAATGCTTGAGGTGTGGGAAATGAGGGGGGGAGGACCCCTATTTATATGTTTTCGCGCTGTCAGGTGGCGAGACCGTCGTTCTCGTCTGACAGGGTCGAGACCGTCGTCTCGTCCAACGAGACCACCGTCTTGCCCTGTCAAATGCAGCGAGACCGCCGTCTGAGTAAGCGAGACCGCCGTCTCGCCCTTCGCAGGTGGCGAGACCGTCGTCTCGTCAAGCTAGACGGCGGTCTGGCCACTTGCATGAGGCGAGACGACGGTCTGGGAAATCCAGACGGCGGTCTCGTCCCAACAAGGCGAGAAAACTTATTTTTTGGTACAGAAACTCCCTCCTATCCTAGTATGGGGCCTAATAGTCTCTCCTAATGGCTTGTTAGGCTTCGTCCATCTTCAAATAGGAGGTCTTCTGCTCTTTATTTAGAGGCCGGGCAAGATTTGGGGTCTACACTATGCAAGAGGAACTTAATCAATTTGAAAGGAATCAAGTCTGGGAATTAATCCCAAGAGAAGAATCACATCAAGTAATTGGAACTAAATGGGTATTTAGAAACAAACTTGATGAAGATGGAAATATAACAAAGAATAAAGCCAGACTTGTTGCCAAAGGTTACTGTCAGGAGGAATGTATTGATTATGATAAAACTTATGCTCCTGTTGCCAGGTTAGAGGCTATACGCCTACTTCTTGCTTATGCATCATTGATGAAATTTAAATTATATCAAATGGGTGTTAAAAGTGCATTTTTGAATGGGTTTATTAAAGAAGAAGTTTATGTGGATGCAAAATAGATATAAAAAGTACTAGTGGGACATGTCATTTGTTAGGATCATCATTAGTATCTTGGCATTCTAAGAAATAGGCATGTGTTGCTTTATCCACCACTGAAGCTGAATATATTGCAGCTGGTAATTGTTGTGCTCAAATTTTGTGGATGAAACAACAACTAGAAGATTATAGTATATTTCTAAATGATATTCCTTTGATGTGTGATAATACAAGTGCAATCAATCTTACTAAGAATCCAGTAATGCACTCTAGGACTAAACATATAGAAATTAGACATCATTTCTTGAGAGATCATATAAGAAAAGGAAACTGTAAAATTGAGTATGTTAATACAAAGCATCAATTAGCAGATATTTTTACTAAGCCTCTTCCCAAGGATAGATTCTATGATCTTAGAAGAGACTTAGGAATATTAGAAATAGCCTAAACTCTGCTTAATTAAACATTTTTTGCATGATTGTAATGTTACATATATCTTTGTTTGTAATGACGTTTCTTTATGAAATAAAATTTGTATTTTTGCTTTGTTTGAGGGAGAGTTATTTCCAAATTATGCATATTTTGAGGTGGAGCTCTTAATTTTTTGATCATAATCAAAATAGGGGGAGAAATATTTAAAGCCTCTTATGATTGAATTTAATCTATGATTGAATTTAAATATTATCTGGTATGTTTAATGTTTTTGTTAGTGTGACAAATAAAACAGGTTATTACAAGGCTTTAAAAGAAAATTTTGATCATCATCAAAAAGGGGGAGATTGTTGAAACATATAAGGACTTGATGTTGAACTTACATGGACATGAAGCTTGTTGATTTTGATGATGATTCAAGAACAAAGAACTTAGAGAGTTGAAGACTTATATTCTTTTGTAATAACTCTGTTTTGATGAGTTTGAGTCTGTAATATTAGAGTTTAAGATAACCAGTACATAGCCTACTCTTTAGAAGCTTCAAAAACTCATTTTTATCAAAAACCCACTGGTTTAATCGATTAATAGGCCAAATAATCGATTATTACAGAGAGAAAAACCATTTTCTGTATCAGCTCTCTGTAATAATCGATTAACACTCGATTAACAGGCCTGTTAATCGATTAACAGGGCAAATAATCGATTAAAGCAGTGCGTTGTGGGTTCCTGTTGATTTTGGCTCTGTAATAATCGATTAACACTTGAGATAATCGATTATTTCAGTTAGATTTGCATTTTGAACTTCAAATTAAACCTATTTTCGAAAACCCTAGTCCCAATACACCAAGTTTCGAAAATCCCCAATTCCCAAACCCTAATTCATCTACTTAAGGTTCTATAAGGCTCTCAGAAAATTGAACAACCTTTTTCAAACAAAAGTTGAGAGCTGTGATTGCCAGAGAATTGTTTGTTAGAGGAAAAAGGGACTTTTGGAACTGGTGTGGGCTAGAAGCGATAAGAATCACTAAGTGGAGTTCTTGGTGGATTTTGTGTTGTGCCGTCTCTAGGGAAAGTTGTTCTTCATCTCTTGTGTGACTCAAGAGAGGTGTTTTCGTTACTCTATATTTTCCATTGTTATCTGTTTGTAAAAACTTGATTATAGTGACAACGTTAATCCTCTGTTTGAGTGATTAGCAATTGGACGTAGGGTCTTTTGATCCGAACTAGTATAAATCTTCTGTGTAAGACTCTATCCTTATTCTATTTACGTTTACACAGCATTTTAATCGGTAAAATTTGAGGAAAATTTTTAAAACCTAATTTTTGTTAAGAAACCAATTCACCCCCCCTCTTGGTTTTTGTCCGTTCACGCAAACATTCCGCTGCGCTATTCTAACAACACGCATCATCCCGAAAAAGCCAAATTTCAAATCACGAGAAAAAAGAATAAACTGCAAAAAAAGGCAAAATTAACCAAGAGCCTCCGAAACCAAATAAGCTCCAGCTACCACCCTTCCGCCAAGGGAAGGCATTCTTTACAACCAAAACAAAGTTGACAGAAAGGCTCAAATCCCCAAGCGGATCATTGCCTACTCCAAGAAGCAAGCAAAAACATCCTCACACGGCTCAACATCATCACTACACTAAGTCATCAAGCATACTCAATCCATTCTCCATCACACCCACCAAAGGAGAATAAGGGCTTTGTAAAAAGCCCATAACCAACACAGTTTAGGAGGCAAGACTCCGTTCCCTCCTCGGAGGGCTACCGAATTTGGATCCCCGAAGAAGCACAAATTCCCTAACAGATCGCCAAAAAGAGGAGTCTATCCCCAGTGAGCCTACCGCAAAGGCGATCTTCAAACACTCATCCTCAGCTAGTCGCTCAGCTACGCATAGGCAAAAACTGGCAAGCAAAGAGCCAACACCCCCGAAGGGAATATCAGCCTACTCAAACGCAAAGTAATACAAGCCAAAAGACTTCACTTCCAATGAAGCATCCGCCTACTCAGAGGCATCATATAAATCAAAAAAATCCCTAGTGGATTCCTGCCTACTTAAGAGGCATTCATTAAGAATCCCCGATAAGAGAAGTCAGATGCTTACGTAAAAAAGCCAAAATACATTTTCAAACGAAAATCACTCCCCATGGAGTCGGTGCATGGCTAGAGCAGTAAGTCGCCACCATTTTCTCTATCAAAAGGATCAACCACCACAGCAAAATGGGCATCCAGAAGATAGAGAACCACACATCGTCCAAAGGATAAGCTCCATTGCAAAGTAGTATCCCGAAGACAATACCTTCATATCCACCGCCAGAAGGATCAGCTCCATTGCAAAGGAGTATCCTGAAGGTAGGATTTACACACATCATCCGAAGGATCAGCCCCGTTGCAAAGGGGTATCCGGAGAATGCCACCCATCTTCATCGCCCGAAGGATCAACTGCATTGTAAAGGAGTATCCGGAAGACACAATCCGTCATCATCGCCCGAAGGATCAGCTCCATTGCAAAGGAGTATCTTTAAGGCAGAATTTTCACATGTCGTCCAAGGGATCATCCCCGTTGCAATGTGGTATCCAAAAGACACAATCCACTTTTATCATCTGAAGGGTCAACTTCCGCAGCATGGAAGTATCTTGAAGTCAAAAATCTACATGCACTTACATCAACCAAAGGGTCAGCTACCGCATCAAAGGATCATCCTAAAGCTTCACAAGTGTCGTCCGAAGGGTCAACCTCCAAAGCAAGGAAGCATCCTGAAGACAACACCAGACTGCACTCATGGTCCTGAGGGTCAACTACCACGTCAAGAGGAGCAGTCGGAGGACAACCCGACAAGAGGGTTAACTCCTTCACCCACCAATCGATCTTACGATACATTAGCCCATATTCAATTGGTCGGGTGAAGGGGGGGTAGCTGTAGACCCCAAATCTTGCCCGACTTCTCAATAAAGCCAGAAAACCTCTATTCAAAGATGGACAAGGCTTCTTTAGGCCCCTAGGCATGTTTACTAGGCTCCATATAAGGATAGGAGGGCTTTATGTATAGAGAAAATAAGAAAAAATTGGAAAATCTGTCAGGAGACACGAGATGTTCGTCCCATTTGGCAAGACAACCGTCTGACTTTCCTTAGGTGATGAGACGGTCGTCTCGTTTGGCCAGATGGCCATCTTGCCATTCAAGGAAGGTGAGACAGCTGTCTCGATATCTCAGATGGTCGTCTCACCTGACAGGAGTCCAGATGGTCGTCCTGGCCTATTTGGAGCGATTTCCTATAAATAGGACCTCCCCACCCCTCATTTCACACATTCACACAACCCTTGCACTCCTACTACTCTCTTGGAAGTCTTTTGACACTTGAGAGTGACTCTGAGCATTATTCCAAAGTTTGAGTGAGCTTTCTGATTTCCATTAAGGTAGAAATCAGTTAAGGAGGTCTCCTCTTGAGACGTTCGGCCCTCAGTAGAGAGATCTTTTTCTTTATTACGGGAGAGGAGCGTGCTTGTAGAGTGCGGGGACAGCCAAAAAGTCTCCTCAAGTTTTGAACAATTAATACAAAGCTCGCTTCAGAGTTTCCTTTCCCTATTCTCTCTCTTTTACTACTTTCCTTTATCGTTTCCCTTGTATGCATTAGATATTAGGGTCATGTAGACATTTAAATTCTGCAAGTAGATAAATAAATTGGGTAAAAGCATAGTTTTTTAGTCTTTATTTTATAAACTAGTCCATCATAGGGAACCCAAAAGGGGCGTTGTGGGGTACTAACACCTTCCCCACACGTAACTAACTCCTTTACCCAACTCTGATTGTAATAGCCAAAGTTGGTTTTCTAAAACCAACACCTTTTTCTTCCTTTTTCGATGTTTATGGTAAAAACATTGGTGGCGACTCCATAGAACCTTTTTCGAAAACCTCGCCTTAGGTCCATCTCGGTTATCGGACAACCTAAAGGCGTCGAACATATTCTTTAAAAAATGCAAGTCATACTAAACCATCGCGTCGCTCCGACTGCCTCTTTTGTCGGTGTCGACAACCGCTCTTTAACAATGACCTCTTTATCAACTAGATGTTAAAAATGATTTCCTCAATGGTGATTTGCAAGAAGAAATCTATATGGAGCAACCACCTAGATTTGTTGCTCAGGGGGAGTCTTCTGGGATGGTATGTCGTCTTTACAAATCCCTATATGGCCTAAAACAGTCTCCTAGGGCCTGGTTAGGAAAGTTTAGCAAGGTTGTTCAACAATTTAGTATGAATCGGTGTGAAGCAGATCATTCTGTCTTTTATCGACACTCGAGTGTTGGATGTGTTTACTTGATAGTATATGTTGATGACATCGTTCTTACAGGTAATGACAAGCATGGCATCTCTCAGTTGAAACAACATCTCTGTCACCATTTTTAGACCAAAGATCTTGGCAAACTTAGATATTTCTTGGGTATTGAGGTGATACAGTCCAATGATGGTATTGTTATATCTCAAAGGAAGTATGTCATGGATATTTTGGAGGAAAATGGGTTGATGAGTTCAAAGTCTGTTGATACACCCATGGATCCCAATACTAAACTTCTACCAAATCAGGGGGAGCCAATATCTGATCCTGAGCAGTATAGAAGATTGGTTGGAAAATTGAATTATCTTATAGTTACTCTTCCTGACATTTCCTTTGCAGTCAGTGTGG
Organism: Sphenostylis stenocarpa; assembly: GCA_963425845.1. Taxonomy (NCBI): domain Eukaryota; kingdom Viridiplantae; phylum Streptophyta; class Magnoliopsida; order Fabales; family Fabaceae; genus Sphenostylis; species Sphenostylis stenocarpa. The sequence goes on along the minus strand of OY731402.1, from coordinate 27,475,175 downwards.
TAAGTCAATTTCTTAATTCACTATGTGAAGATCATTAGAATGCAGTCATTCGTATCTTGAAGTATATTAAAGGATCTCTTGGAAAAGGATTGTTATATGGTTCTAATAATCATACAAGAGTTGTTTGCTACTCAGATGCTGATTGGGTAGGATCTCCTTTGGATAGAAGATCTACATCTGGATTTTGTGTCTCCATTGGTGGTAACTTGATCTCATGGAAAAGTAAGAAACAAAGTGTTGTGGCAAGATCCAGTGTAGAAGCATAATATAGAGTTATGGCCTCAGCTTCCTGGGAACCTGTTTGGCTCAAGCAATTGTTTAGAGAGTTACAATTTGGAGATGTCACTCAAATGGAACTTGTGTGTGACAATCAGGCTGTTCTTCATATTAGTTATAATCCTGTCTTTTATGAGAGGACGAAACACATTGAGATTGACTGTCATTTCATTGGAGAAAAGATTATGTCTGGAGACATCAAGACTGAGTTTGTTAACTCAAGTGATCAATTAGCAGATATTTTCACTAAGTCTTTACGGGGCCTAGAACTGATTATATTTGTAACAAGCTTGGCACATACGATTTGTATGCTCCAGCTTGAAGGGAAGTATTAGATATTGTTTAGATATGATTAAGATATTGTTAGATATTGTTAACCACAATATCAAACAATATCTTCTGTTTATTCTGTTTACTTTAGGTTACTCTTTTAGTTGTACCTCTCTCTATTATAAATAGATTACCCTATGTGTTGTTTATACACAAGGGAGATTAATCTCAAACCCTATTTCCTCTATATTCAACAACTTTCATTTTATCGCTTTCCTTTGTGTACATTAGGAGTTAGGGCCATGTAGATATTTAATTACTGCACATAGATAAATAAATAGGGTAGAAGCATAATTTCTATATCTTTATTTTTAGAATTAATCCATCATAGGGAACCCAAAAGGGGCATTGTGGGGTGCTAACACCTTCTCCACACATAACTAACTCCCTTACCCAACTCTGGTTATAAAGGCCAAAGTTGGTTTTCTTAAAACCAATGCCTTTTTCTTTTCCTTTTCCAATGTTTATGGTTAAAACATTGGTGGCAACTCCTTAAGAACCCCTTTTTACGAAAACCTCACCTTTAAGGATAGTTTGCTTAACAAGCATCGTACAAAGCGATTTTCGTCGCCGTCAAAAGAGGTGGTCGGAGCGATGCGATGGTTCTGACTACCATTTCACGTTTTAAAAGTGTGACGTTACAACGCCTTTAGGTTTTCCGATAATCGGGCTAGACCTAAGAGCGAGGTTTTCGAAAAGGAGCTTTCAGGTTGTCTGATAACCAGGCTGGACCTAAGAGCGAAGTTTTCGAAGAGGGTTCTTATGGAGTCGCCACCGATATTTTTACCGAAAATATCGGAAAAGGAAAAAAAGAAGGCGCTGGTTTTTTCAAAAAAACCAACTTTGGCCTTTATAACCAGAGTTAGGTAAGGGAGTTAGTTATGTGTGGGGAAGGTATTAGCAACCCCACGACGCCCATTTCAGGTTCCCTATGATGGGTCGTTTATTTCATAATAAACTTTAAAATGACGCTTTTACCCTTTTTATTTGCGGAATTTAAAAATAGTGACTACATGGCCCTAGCAGCTAATGTACTGATAATGTAAATAACAAAGCGGTAAGAGAGAAGGAGAAAGTGAAGAAACCTTCGAAACAAGCTTTCTTGAGTAATTCTCTTAAAATAGGACACTTTTTGGCAGTCCTTCCCTCTACAATGTCGGTCGCTCTTTCTCGCAATGTTATAAAATATTCTCTAAGAACACTCAGAAAACTCCGGAAATGCTTCGGAGGGGCTCTAGGAGAAGAATTTGATGAAATGATAGAAGGAAAAGTTGAAGAACTGTGTGAAATGAAGGGGAGAGCGCCCTCCTTTTATAGGGATTCGCACCTGTTAGGTCGAGACCGTCATCTCGCCTGGCAAGGTCAAGATCGCTATCTCGCCAAACGGGACGATGATCTCGCCTTTGGCAAATGGAGAGACGACCGTCTCACCAATCGAGACAAAAGTATCGATTTGTCAAATGGCAAGAAGGTCGTCTCGCCAAACGAGAAGGCAGTCTCGCCATGGCAAGTGGCGAGACGGCGGTCTCGACCTTTCAGATGGAAATCCTTATTTTTGTACAAAAAGCCTTCCTACTCTAATATGGAGCCTATTAGTCTATCCTAGGCACCGTTTAGGACTTTCCCATCTTCGAATTGGAGGTCTTTCGCTGTTTATTTTGAGACCAGACAAGATTTGGGTTCTACAGCTACCCCCCCTTTACTTGACCAATTGACTATGGGCTTTCGTGCCGTAAGGTCGATTGGCGGGTAAAGGAGTTAACCCTCTTGTCTGGCTATCCTCTGGATGCTCCTTTGATGCGGTAGCTGACCCTCGGGATGATGAATGTAGTCTGGTACTGTCTTTAGGATGCTTCCTTGCTGCGAAGGCTGACCCATCGGACGATATTTTGGTGAGGCTTCAGGATGCTCCTTTGATGTGATAGCTGACCCTTCGGCTGATGAAGATTTTCCTTTGGGATGCTCCTTTGATGCGCTATCTGACTCCTTAGGTGGTGGTGAGTTGTATCTTCTGGATACCCTTTTGTAATAGGGTTGATCTTTGGATGCGATGGCGACTTACTGTTCTAGCCCATGCGTCGAGTGAGAAACCTAGGATGCTCCTTTGATGCGGTAGTTGACCCCTTGGTTGATGAGTACGAACCCTCATCAGGTTAGGTGCCTCAGGATGCTCCTTTGATACGGTAGCTGACCCTTTAGCTGTGGTGGCGGCTTACTGATTCCAATCATGCGCCGATATGATGAGTGTTTTCTTCTGGTAGAGTCCTCTGGTGTGTTGGGGATCTTTTGATTTTCGACTTTTCTGATAGTCATCCAGCTTGCTGGGAATTCTTTGTTTTGGTCTTTTGGTACTTGTCGTTCGACTTTTGTTGGTTGTCGGGGATTTTTGGTTAATGTGGTCGTTTTGCCAGTTTGCCTTAGCTAACGTTTTGGATTTAATCCTACCTTTTTCCGCGGTTTATTTCTTTTCTCGCGACTTTGGATTTTGGCTTTTTTGGGACTAAGCGTAAGTCTTTTTATTTTTTTAGTCTCTTTCGTTACGCTGACTTTTCGAAAAGAGAGTAAAGGCAAACTGATTTACTAAAAGAATTTATTCATATTATGATAAAATTTTGTAGAATGATTATTTCAATAATGTCCCTAAGACGACGGTGGACTTGAGCCCGGAGACGATCCAGGAGGGGGAAATTGCCGATACATATGCCTTTGAAATTCCTCCTGGCTCCGGATTGAGCTGAGCTGGTCTTGTCGGATCAGCGCCAGGTCTTTTATCATCCCCTCCTGCATTTAGCCGAAGGTCTCCATCCGTGTCTCAAAGACATCTTGTCTTAGGGACATCTGGTCCAACTGCTGGCGGATATCGTAGATATTGCGGTTAATGCCAGCGAAGTTGTCCCGTACTGTTGTTACTGTTGTTGTTGTTGTTGCTGCTGGAATTCTGGGGGCGTCGGGATGTCCTGCATCGCCACCAAATCTTGGAGATCTAGGGTCATGGTGAGCGTAGGGTGAAAGGCCATTTGGGTCCCCTGCTGGATGAGCATCCCCATGCTGACGACCATGGACCCGCTGATGTATTCGGGTCAGAGATCGGAGGGGATGTTCTCTCCGTCGTGGCACCCCCACTTCTCGGCCAGTGGGGTGATGAGAGGACCCATGAGGATGGCTCCTATAGAACGGCTCCCGAAGTCTTTGAGGGCCTTCACGAAAAAGTATCCGGGATTGCACCGGCGCCCGTGAAGCATGCAGTGCAGGGCAAAGAGGTCAGGGTGGGTGACCTTTCCCTGACTTTCCTTCCGCCCGTGGATGGTTCCTGCCAGCAGCTTGTGGCAAATGCGGAGAGTGGGGATAAGCGCGGACCCCTTCGGTACGGTCAACAGAACTCGTGCCCCGATGAGATCTTCCCACATCTCACCGGATGTGAGGGTAGATGGCCGCTCACAGATGACCCTTTGGTATTCTGGAGTCAGGACATCCTCGGGTTGGACAAAGCTGATGGAGACGTTCAACTCGTCCAACGTCATCGTCCAGTAGGACCCGTTCATGTTGTTGAACATTCAAGGACTTGATGCTGCACTTGATAGACATGAAGATTGTTGATTTTGATAATGAAGACTTAGAGTGTTGAAGACTTGTTTTGTATTGTAATAACTCTGTTTCAATTAGATTGAGTCTGTAATATTAGAGTTTAAGATAGCCAGTACATAGTCTGCACCTTAGAAGCTTCAAAAAGCTCAAATTTATCATCCAGGCTCGGCTTTAATTAATTAAATAGGGAAATAATCGATTAAAACAGTGAGAAAAATCATTTTCTGTAACAACTCACTGGTTTAATCGATTAAACCAATTTTTAATCGATTATCAGGCGGTTTAATCGATTAAACCACCTTTTAATCGATTAAAACAAAGAGGTTTGGGTTCTGTTGATATTTGGCTCTGTTTTAATCGATTAATACTTCTTTTAATCGATTATTTCAGTAAGATTTTGATTTTTAACTTCAAATCAAACCTATTTTCGAAAACCCTTTTCCCAAGAACCCTAATTCCGAAAATCCCAATTCCCAAACCCTAATTTCTCTACTTAAATTCTTCTATGGCACTCAGAAAAATAGAACAACCTTTTCCATACAAAAGTTAAGTGTTGTGAGTGCCAGAGAACTGTTTGTTGCAAGGAAAGGGGGCTTTTGGAACCTGGTGTGGGCTAGAAGCGATAAGAATCACTAAGTGGAGTTCTTAGTGGATTGTGTGTTGTGCCGTCTCTAGGGAAAGTTGTTCATCATCTCTTGTGGATTTCAAGAGAGGTGTTTTCTTATCTTTATCTTTTCATTGTAATTTGTTTGTAACAACTTTGATCATAGTGACAGCGTTAATCCTCTGTTTGAGTGATTAGCAACTGGACGTAGGGTCTTTTGATCCGAACCAGTATAAATCTCCTGTGTAAGATTTCTATCTCTTCTCTATTTACATTTACACAGTTTTTAATCGGTAAAATTTGGGGAATATTTTGAAAACCTAATTTTTATTAAGAAACCAATTCACCCCCCCTCTTGGTTTTTGTCCGACCACGCGAACATTCCGCTGCGCGATTCTAACAAGTGGTATCAGAGCTTGCTTTGATAGTCATTCAAATTTTCGAAAATGGCCGGACAAAATCAAACTTTTGCCGAAGGTGCGTCTATCAACAGACCCCCACTTTTTGCGGGTCAAAATTATCCTTTTTGGAAGGTACAAATGCAAATCTTTTTAGAGTCTGTTGATAGAGGCGTTTGGGATGCTATTTTAAACGGTCCATTTGTTCCTAAAATTACTGAGAATGGTGTTGACGTTGTTAAACCTTTTTCTAGATGGACTGCAGAAGAAAATAGGAAAGCCCAATTTGACGTTAGGGTTAGAAATATTATTTCATCTGCTCTAACCCTTGACGAGTTTTATAGAATTTTTGTTTGTAAAAGTGCACAGGAAATGTGGGAAATGCTTAGAGTGACCCACGAAGGAACTGACGACGTTAAAAGAGCACGCAAAAATTCTCTAATCCAAGAGTACGAAATGTTCCGGATGCAACCAGGCGAAACGATCTTTGACGTACAAAAGCGTTTCACTCATATCGTGAACCATCTCACCGGACTAGGTAAAATCTTTGACGTTGATGAATTGAATGTTAAAATTTTGAAATCTTTGGATAGGAAGTGGCAACCTAAGGTGACGGTCATCTCGGAGTCACAAAATCTTTCCACAATGTCAATGGCGGCGCTCTTTGGAAAACTTAGAGAACATGAGTTAGAGCTTGGAAGGTTAAACGAAGAAGAAGGCCAATATCAAAAGAAGAATCTAGCCTTCAAAACCGAAATTCCAAAGGTAAAAATAAAAAGGAAGAAGAAGAAGACTCGGAAAATGAAGAAGAAGAGCTGAGTCTTATGATAAAGAAGTTCACCAAATTCATGAAAGCAAAAGGAAGACATCCCTTCAAAGGTAAAGGAAAGGTAAGGGAAAATTCTTCTGTAAATATAAAATGTTATGGTTGTGGTGAAGCAGGACATGTAAAGACCGAATGTCCAAATAAGAAGAATGATGAAGTTAAAGGCAAAAAACACTTCAAGAAGAAAGCTTACATTGCTTGGGACAACAGTGACTCAAGTTCGGAATCAAGTGACTCGGAAATAGAAGCAAACATTTGCTTAATGGCAAATGACAACATATCATCCGATTTTGAGGTAAGTGATTCTGACACATCTTCTAGTGATGAGGATAATAACTATGATGAATTGCAAAATGCTTATAATGAATTGTTTAGTGCTTTTAAGAACTTGAAAAATGAATATAAAGTTGTAAAGAAGAATTTAAGTAGATCCGAAAAGGAAATTGACTCTTTAAAAATGAAAATTACATGTTTAGAAGAAAAAGAGGTATTAAACACGAAAATTGTATGTTTAGATGAGGATAAGAATTTAGCATGTGAAACTTGTAAAGAGCATGAATATGACATAGATATCCTAAATCATCTACTTGATAAAGCCGAAATGGAAATAAGTGATCTTAAGAAGGATAAAACTGTTTTTGCTCAAAATAATGTAAATCATCAAGTTTCTATGAAAAAGTATAAAACTAAAAAGAAAAGAGTATGGGTAGAAAAAGGAACTAGAGCATCTATGGTTAGAAATTCATCATTTTCAAATGCTACATCTAAAGCATGTTTTTATTGCATGAAACAAGGTCACACATCAAATAGATGTAAAATTCAACATTTTGGTGTACCTAAAGGTAAATACATTTGGGTTCCTATAGTTAAATAGTTTACTATGTCTCTAACCCCAAGGACCCAAAAGTTGTGGGGACCTAAGTTTACTATATTCTTGTTTTGTAGGAAACTTCCAAATCAAAGAAGTCTATGTGGTATCTTGATAGCGGATGCTCAAAACATATGACCGGAGATAAATCTAAATTTGTGAGTTTCAAGGCTAAGGAACAAGGATATGTAACTTATGGGGATAACAACAAAGGGAAGATCCTTGGAATTGGAAACATAGGTGGTGCAAACACTTTGGAGATCAAGGATGTGCTACTTGTTGATGGATATAAGCATAATCTCCTTAGTATAAGTCAATTATGTGATAAAGGCTTCAAGGTAATTTTTGAAAGTAAATTTTGCACCATACACTTGATTGATTCCGAAAATGTAGCATTGAAAGGCATTAGGCATAACAACATATATTTGATTGATTTGGAATGTTTACATGAGTCTAGCATAACATGTTTAGTTGCTAAGGAAGAGAACCCTTGGTTATGGCATAAGAGAGCGGCTCATATAAATATGCATCATTTGAACAAATTGATTTCAAAAGACTTAGTTGTTGGATTGCCTAAGTTAAAATTTGAAAAAGATAGATTGTGTGATGCATGTCAAAAAGGTAAACAAGTAAAATCATCATTTAAATCAAAGAATGTTATTTCCACTTCAAAACCCCTAGAATTATTACATTTAGATTTATTTGGACCTTCTAGGATAAAAAGCTTTGGTGGAAATTATTATGGACTTGTGATTGTTGATGATTACTCTAGGTATACTTGGACATTTTTCCTAACTATGAAAAGTGAAGCTTTTAAAGTCTTTAGAAAATTTGCAAAACAAATCCAAAATGAAAAGGACTTAAGAATTAAAGTTTTAAGAAGTGACCATGGTGGTGAGTTTCAAAATGAAAAGTTTGAGAATTATTGTGAAGAAAATGGAATATTACATAACTTTTCTGCTCCTAGGACTCCCCAACAAAATGGTGTAGTTGAAAGGAAAAATAGGTCATTAGAGGAACTTGCAAGAACTATGTTAAATGAATCTAATGTTCCTAAATATTTTTGGGCTGATGCGGTTAGTACTGCATGTTATGTTTTAAATAGAATGCTCATTAGGTCAATTATTAAATCTACTCCATATGAATTGCTTAATGGTAGAAAACCTAATGTTGCTCATTTAAAGATTTTTGGATGTAAATGTTTTGTGCTAAATAATGGAAAGGACAATCTAGGAAAATTTGACTCAAAAGCCGATGAGGGCATTTTTCTAGGCTATTCATTAACTAGCAAAGCTTATAGGGTGTTTAATAGAAGAACATTGAATATTGAAGAATCCATTCATGTTACTTTTGATGAAATTGTAGACCTTGGGGGAAATCCTCTTGAGTCAAATAAAGGACTTGCAGGTGATGATGAATATATAAGGGAGGTTCTTGATGAATTGTATTTAGAAGAAAATGAGCCTTCTCAAACGCCTGAATTAGCAAAAGAATGGCAATCACCTAGAGGACTCTCAATGGACAATATCATTGGTGATATATCAAAAGGGGTAAGAACTAGAAATATGACTAATTTTTGTATGTCTGTAGCTTTCGTGTCACAGATAGAACCTAAAAATGTTGAGGAAGCACTTAAAGATGACCAATGGTGCATAGCCATGCAAGAAGAACTTAACCAATTTGAAAGGAATCAAGTCTGGGAATTAATCCCAAGAGAAGAGTCACATCAAGTTATTGGAACTAAATGGGTATTCAGGAATAAACTTGATGAAGATGGAAATATAACAAAGAATAAAGCCAGACTTGTTGCCAAAGGCTATTGTCAGGAGGAAGGTATAGATTATGATGAAACTTATGCTCTTGTTGCCAGGTTAGAGGCTATACGCCTACTTCTTGCTTATGCATCTTTGATGAAATTTAAATTATATCAAATGGATGTTAAAAGTGCATTTTTGAATGGTTTTATTAAAGAAGAAGTGTATGTAGAGCAACCCCCTGGATTTGAAGTTTTTAATTATCCTAATCATATTTTCAAATTAAAGAAAGCATTATATGGGTTGAAACAAGCTCCTAGATCTTGGTATGAAAGATTAAGTAGTTTCCTAACTTCAAATGATTTTTCAAGAGGAAAAATTGATTCTACACTGTTCATTGAGAAAGTTAAAGAACATATCTTATTGGTCCAGGTATATGTTGATGATATCATTTTTGGATCAACTGATAATTCGTTATGTGTAGAATTTGCTAAGATAATGCAAGGAGAGTTTGAAATGTCTATGATGGGAGAATTGACATTCTTCCTTGGACTACAAATCAAACAACTTAAAGATGGAATTTTCATCTCTCAAACCAAATACTGCAAAGAGATCCTCAAAAAGTTTAGTATGGACACCTCAAAGGAAGCTAACACACCCATGGGAACTTCATGCTATCTAGACAAGGATGAATCAGGTTTGGAAGTTAATCAATCTATGTATAGAGGTATGATAGGTTCACTGTTATACTTGACTGCAAGTAGACCTGATATTATGCATTTTGTCTGTGTGTGTGCTAGATTTCAGGCTTGTCCAAAAGAATCTCACCTAATTGCAGTAAAACATATTTTAAAATATTTAAAAGGAACTACTGGTTTTGGTTTGTGGTATCCGATTCGATGCTTGTACTAGTTTAATAGGATATTCGATGCTTGATTATGGTGGATGTAAAATTGATAGGAAAAGTACTAGTGGGACATGTCATTTGTTAGGTTCATCCTTAGTGTCTTGGCATTCTAAGAAACAGGCATGTGTTGCTTTATCTACCACTGAAGCTGAATATATTGCAGCTGGTAGTTGTTGTGCTCAAATTCTGTGGATGAAACAATAGTTAGAAGATTATAGTATCTTTTTAAATGACATACCTTTGATGTGTGATAATACGAGTGCAATTAATTTAACTAAGAATCCAGTAATGCACTCTAGGACTAAACATATAGAAATAAGACATCAATTTTTAAGAGATCATATCAGCAAAGGAAACTGTAAAATAGAGTATGTAGATACTAAACGTCAATTAACAGATATATTTACTAAGCCTCTACCCAAGGATAGATTCTATGATCTTAGAAGAGACTTAGGGATATTAGAAATAGCTTAAATTCTTCTTAATTTGACTGTTTTTGGATGATTGTAATGTTATAATTCGTGGTATAGGATGTTCATAGGTTATCATGTGTATAAACCCCAAAAATTTGATGTAGTCTCTGGAATAATCGATTAATTGGAGTTATAATCGATTATTTACACTCAAAACATCCAAAACAGGGCATTCCTCTCTGGAATAATCGATTAATTCGTTAATTAATCGATTAAAAGTGTCTGATAATCGATTATCAGCTCGAAATAATCGATTAAATGCGACTGGAACTGGTTTAATCGATTATTCTGAGTTTTAATCGATTAAACCTGGCAAGTATGGGTTCTAGCCGTTGCCAATGGCTCTTTTGGCCTCTATTCACTTCCATATGACCGTTAGACATACTTGACTATATATAGGGACCTTCATTTCACTTCTACTCACTTCTATCTCTTGAAATCAAGCTATCTTGCCTTATTCTAGCTATCTTGCCCTCTTCTCACTACACTTAGCTTTCTAAATCTTCTTGTTATTTTTCTAATCTTTCAATGGCCTCATCTTCTCGTGCTAAGATCCCTACTAGAAGAAGATCTGCACCCTCATCTCGACCCCGTCCTAATTCTGTAGAAGGATGGATTTCTGATACAGATGGCCAACAAGAATTTCTGACCTACTGGAAAGAACGGGCTATTATTTCTCCCAAGTTTCTTATTGGTGAGCAATTCATCAATAGGGGATTCAATTTTCCCAACCTTCTTGAAATTCAAGGAGTTCTTCCCTTCATCCAAATGCAAGGTACGTATTATCCTGACCTTGTTAGGGTATTCTACTCTAGATTCAAATTTAGAGATCAAATTGCTACGTCTCGTGTAAAAGGGGTTACAATTATTCTTGACGATGATATTTGGGAAAACGTCGCTCACTTTCCAATTAGAGAAGATGCTATTAACATTTATGGTGAGCTAGATGATTTTGACAGGTTCTTAGCTTACCGTTCTTTTCTGCGAAATCCCTCCATAGAGATTGGGCGTCTCCTTCATGCTGGACCTTTAAAGAAGGAGGAACGCATGATTCTCCATCTAATTGTTTGGATCCTATGTCCTCGAGCTACAAATCATGCCCAATGTTCTTCAATTGATCTTAGAATTATTCATGCCATAATGAATAATGAACCGTTAGATTGGGGCGTTCTTGTCACAATGACCATGTTAAAAGCAAAACGTCATCCCACATTCAAAATTCCATATGCTTTACTTGTCTCTCGTATTCTTGAATATAAAGGAGTGAATGTTGAAGGTGAACAAGCAGTTAGAACAAATAACTTGAACCGCATGCTGGACAACACTTTGATTCAACTCCAAATGGTGCGTGTCAATGATATTTATGTTCACAAAGATGACGTTCCTAATCAAGGTGATGCTAATGAAGATTCTGATGAAGATATGCCTCCAGCTGCTGAGTTTCCCTCTGACCAAATCCAAAGTGTTGGAACTTCCTCTACTCATCATGAAACCCGACAATCCATGGAAGACATGTTATCTGACATGAATCAGAGGATGCAATCATTCTTCACTCTTTCTGGAGTACGGCATGAGGAATTAATTCGCCATATATCTGATGTAGATGATAAAGTGTGCCGTTTAGAAAATAGATTTGATGCACACTTTAATGATGATGATAGTGCAGAATTTTAAATTTTGTTGATTATTTTCTTTTTGTTATTTTCTCTTGTTATTGTAATGAATGATTGTTTCTGCAATAAAATATGATGTTTCCTTGATGCTTTGATTGAGGGGGAGTTATCTCCAACTTATGCATATTTTGAGGGGGAGCCCTTATGATTGTTATTTGCAGACTTATTTTTTATTCTAATCAAAATAGGGGGAGAAAATATTTAAAGCCATAATATGATTGTTTTTAAATATTATCTGGTATGTTTAATGTGTTTGTTAGTATGACAGATAAAACAGGTTATTACAAGGCTTTAAAAGATAATTTTGATCATCATCAAAAAGGGGGAGATTTTTGAACATTCAAGGACTTGATGTTGCACTTGATAGACATGAAGATTGTTGATTTTGATGATGATTCAAGAACACAAAGACTTAGAGTGTTGAAGACTTGTTTTGTATTGTAATAACTCTGTTTCAATTAGATTGAGTCTGTAATATTAGAGTTTAAGATAGCCAGTACATAGTATGCACCTTAGAAGCTTCAAAAAGCTCAAATTTATCATCCAGGCTCGACTTTAATCGATTAAATAGGGAAATAATTGATTAAAACAGTGAGAAAAATCATTTTCTGTAACAACTCACTGGTTTAATCGATTAAACCAATTTTTAATCGATTATCAGGCAGTTTAATCGATTAAACCACCTTTTAATCGATTAAAACAGAGAGGTTTGGGTTCTGTTGATATTTGGCTCTGTTTTAATCGATTAATACTTCTTTTAATCGATTATTTCAGTAAGATTTTGATTTTTAACTTCAAATCAAACCTATTTTCGAAAACCCTTTTCCCAAGAACCCTAATTTCGAAAATCCCAAATCCCAAACCCTAATTTCTCTACTTAAACTCTTCTATGGCACTCAGAAAAATAGAACAACCTTTTCCATACAAAAGTTAAGTGATGTGAGTGCCAGAGAACTGTTTGTTGCAAGGAAAGGGGGCTTTTGGAACCTGGTGTGGGCTAGAAGCGATAAGAATCACTAAGTGGAGTTCTTAGTGGATTGTGTGTTGTGCCATCTCTAGGGAAAGTTGTTCATCATCTCTTGTGGATTTCAAGAGAGGTGTTTTCTTATCTTTATCTTTTCATTGTAATTTGTTTGTAAGAACTTTGATCATAGTGATAGCATTAATCCTCTGTTTGAGTGATTAGCAACTGGACGTAGGGTCTTTTGATCTGAACCAGTATAAATCTCCTGTGTAAGATTTCTATCTCTTCTCTATTTACATTTGCACTGTTTTTAATCGGTAAAATTTGGGGAAAATTTTGAAAACCTAATTTTTATTAAGAAACCAATTCACCCCCCCTCTTGGTTTTTGTCCGATTACGCGAACATTCCGCTGCGCGATTCTAACACATGTAGTACGAGACCATTTTGACTGGAGGGATTCCCGGGATCATTGTGGGGAGCTCCATCATCGTAATGGAGGCGAGAAACTCCATTACGGCTTGTGTATACATGCAGATGGGGGGAGGCTGGAGGAGGAAGTCCCAACCAATACTCTCGATGTATCCTCGCACATCGTCTTCCCATCTGAATTTAGCAAGGATATGAAAATCCAACCTCAGCATGGGGTGCCAGGCATAACCCCGGATGTGCTCGAGCCTGGCCTGGTGCTGGGGTGTTAGCTGGGTCAGGTCCGGAGGAACCGGGGCCGCAGACCGCAGATGTGCTTGGGCCGGAACTCCGCCCTCTCTTCCTGGATGTCTCTCCTCTATGCATCTTTTGTAAGAAGACTCAAAAATATAGAAGAAGATGCAGAGAAAGCAAGAAAGGATGCTCCAAACCACCCCCCCAATGCCCTCCTATTTATAGACTTTTCGCTCCTGGTCGAGACCGCCGTCTGGAATTTCAGGATGGTAGTCTCGATTTAACGAGACTCGGGACCGCCGTCTGGAATTCTGAGACGACAATCTCATTTTAACCCAAGTCAAGACGACGGTCTCAATAAACGAGACGGCGGTCTCGCTTTTTTGAGTTTTTTTTTTGAAGAAATAGGACCTTGTTCAAAAACATTTTATGCATGCAATATTTTCATGTTTGATGCCCTATAATGCTATTTCACTAGTTTTTTCAGAAGGATTAACTGGTGTGTCTTAAAGAGACGGGGGCCCTCTAATATTTGCTTCTTCATTGTACTTGTTTGTGCCATTTCAGACTTAACGTGACCAAAGAATGATTTGTGGTTTGGAGAGCACACTTTGCCATGTTGGTGCGCTTTTTCCTCGCTTTAGGGATTTCAATCCTCTTGTTGATTATGCGCCTCCATATTCCCAAACTAATTGTTAGAATAATGTAGTGAGGGTCAAGAGAAGAGAAATAAGAGGATAAATTCAATGACTTGTATTTTAGGTGGTTGATTTTTATTTAGAAGGGATTTTGTAAGAATGTCTGGCTAGGGTTGGCTCGAGTGTTTAAGCTGATGTTTAAACAAACGTTTTTCTTTGTGGGTTCGCATCTTAGCCTGTTTCCATTGCTTTTATGACTGATTGATTTCCCCAGACCACCCTTCGGGTTTTCGGACTAGGATATTGTGTTTTGGTCCTATCTTTTGTCTAGGTTCCTTTTTTCTTGTTTTGGGAATCCTATCGGACCTTATTTTGTAACCCTAACTTTTGCCTAGGCTACCCTTTATTTTTGTTCGGGTTTCCTAGCGGGTTGACACTAACTTTTGCGTAGCCCCCTTACTGGGTTTCCTACCGGGTACTTTGCCCCCTTTTTTTGGCCTTCGACTTCTATGGACTTTTTCTCTTTTTTTGTTTTTACACAATATTGGTGAAACAAGGCTTTATTTATGATGAGGTAAAACCTTATTTTGTGCTTCTAATCAATCAGTTTGATAACTATAGCAATGGTACGTTTTGATTATTTGGACGCATTTTTATTCTTCTTTTTTTCATTTGCTTAAACATGGTTATTATGAGGTCTAGACATGAAGTAGTAAGAAGAGAAGCGAATAGTAAGAAATGTATTCTTTATTAATTAGTAAGGGAATATGTGCCCAAAAGATGCCCAAGGGTCGGGCTAGCCCCGGGGGATAATCTCTAACAATCACTGGGTTTACATCCCTTAAGAAATGAAAAAGAACTCCTAATGACTAAGGTTGCTCGTGATGCTTGCATCCCTCCGCTTTGGAACATCTGCTTGAGTGTGTGGAGGGGAGACTTCCCTTTTCTTCTTTCTGCTCGGCCCTTCGTAGGGTCATATCCTAGGCCATACTTTAGAGGGTTATCTTTGAATTCTAGGGGTTCCCTTATTCCTTGGAAATCTGCCCCCAGTCCTTGGCCAAGATGCTAACCATGCTTCATCATCATGCGGGCTACCTTCGTATTATTGGGAAGTCTCTCTATGCTGGAAATTTCAAGCGCTTGAAAAGATGTTTCAAGGGCTTCTTCTGCCACATCCACATAAGGTTGGGTAGATGGTCCACTGATCAGGATATCATCCTCTGCTTGGACCGTGACTAGTTTGTCATCTACTATAAATTTGACTTTCTAGTGGAGCGTTGAAGGTACTGCCTTAGCGTCGTGAATCCAAGGTCTACTGAGGAGACAACTATACGCTGGAGTAATGTCCATTACGTGAAAATCAATATTGAAGATAGTAGGTCCGACTTGGATCGGCAGATTAATTTCTCCCACTACTTCTCATTTGGATCTCGAACGATAGTGCTACTTGGGCGTAAGCGGGTTCCTTGAATAGTCAACTTGTCAAGTGTGCACTTGGGCATCATGTTCAAGGATGACCCGTTATCCACAAGAACTTTAGCAATGAGATACTCCTTGCACTTGATAAAAATGTGTAAGAGCTTGTTATGGCTCGACCCCTCTAGGGGGAGTTCTTCATCTGTGAAGGTGAGATGATCGCTAGTCATAATGTGACCGACGATCCTCTCAACTTTTTCTTGGGATATATTATGAGGTACATGCGCCTCGCTCAAAACCTTCATCAGGGCGTTTCTATGCAGTCCAAACTCATCATTAAGGATAACAGAGTTATCTTTGCAGGTGTATGATTGAGCTAGTCGATAATGGAATACTCGTTTTGCCTTATGAACTAGAGTAATTCGCCAGTCTCCTCCTTGGATTCTTTATTTTCTCTTTCTTCGGTCTGTTTATTTTTCCCTTTATTCTTGGGGGCATCTGCTTGTAATTCCTTAGGGGAGTATATCCTTCTGCTTCTGGTCATGCCCCCAATGCCGGCTATGTTGGAGATATCCTCCTTTATTGGTGAAGATTCCCCATATCTCCACGGTACAACTTTATTTGATTCATAGGGGAAAGGACGAGGCACAAATAGTCGAACAGGCGTCCTTGCCCCCTCTTCTTTATTGACTTTGAGAACCAAAGGTCGAGGCTTATTATCCTCTTGTGGTGAATCGACCGTCGGGGAGAGCTTGATTATAAGTTGTTTTCTCTCCATCCTTCTGATCGAAAGACGTGTCAGTTAATCCTTCCTTTTTATTATCTTATTTATTTAAAAGTGAAGGAGGGGAAATCAAATATGCAAATGAATGAAATGCATGCAAGTAGACAACTATTGAATAAAGAAATTTTATTTATTCGTAGAAAGTGTACATTCCCCTACTCCATGCTATGAAGCAACTTTTGACAGAAACGGAAAAGTCTAAAGAAACCCACAGGCGGGTCTTGATCTCTATGTAACTCTCTTTTGGCTTCCCGGATGTGACGAGCAAGTGCTTCGTTTGCTTTTGGACCGCCTGACTCATATCCTCGTTGTACTTTTGAGCCTCTTTGATCTTCGCCTCCTAATGGATGACCAAGGCTTGTAGCTAATCAATTTTAGCAAGGGCTCGGTCTTTTTCTCGTAGCACTTGACCATACTGAGCTAATCCATCTCTTTCTTTGTAGCGTAGCTCAGTGAGGCTTCTGTTGAGCCTCTGGTTAGCCTCTCGCTCTTGGCATATTTCAGACCGAGTCCTTGTGAGGTCTTGCAGCAACTCCTTGATCGTCTGAGCCTGTTTTGCACACTCAGCCTCGAGGCGTGCTAATTTGGCGGTTATCTCTTGATGTTGGTTATCCGAGTTGATTCTGGCAGTTTTGGATGATCGGATAACCTGCTCATTAGAATCAGCACATTGATCCTTGAGGTGCTCTATCTCGTGATCTTTCTTCTTGCATTGCCTCTGTAGACGTCTATGGTGAGGATAAATTTTTGCTCTCTCTCTTAAAGGGCCCTCATCTGGGCTCCCATGATTTCTATCCTCCAGGTCAAGGCATTGACTTGAGTTTGTAGCTCTTCACTGTTTGAAAGTGCAGTGGGTGAGGCGGATGGTTGTGACATCCCTTTATTTCTTCTCCATTCCTCATAGTCACTGGAGACAGCTACTTGAGCTTTTCCTAGCTCTCTATCTCCCATGAAGACTAGTTTCTCCCATGCTCTTCGTACAACAAGCAAATTAGCAACAGTGCATGGGTCTCCGAAGAAACACAGTCCTCCGAGCTCTTCCTGGGATATTGCAGTTTGGGTCCTCATGAGTTGTCTCATAGCCACCCTTGGAGAATAGGTTATGCAAACCCTAAGTCTTATTAATGGTATGCTCGGATAATCCCCACATCTAATGAGGACTGGGCCGGGTCGGAACCAAGGACACACCCAAGATAAATGGCTAACATCCCATTGTTCTAACTCGACCTTCCACTCCATAGTCATGCGTCAATGGATAGGGATTTTGGAGAAGCTTCTCAAAGGGTCGGGGAACATCCCCATGTGACTAGAGGCATAGAAGTGTGTGATACCCCACACAAATAGCAGTGAAGAGCAACATCTGAGTGTTTTTCCTTGCTTCTGGTGATAGAATTCCACCGAAATCAAGGTGTCGGCAAGAAGTGCAGGCAAGGGACTCTTTGAGTTCACGTCCCAAGCGAAGAAGGCGTCCATGACAACTTGATCTACTGTGTCAATATGGAAGGGAAACAATATTGTTCCAAATACGATTAAAGCCAGGGTTTTGTTAAAAGCAGTCCATTCTGCCATTTCAGCCAAAGAGGACAAATTGTCTTCTAACCCTGGGTATTCCCTTTTGCTATTAGGGTAGTCTGCCGAGATGGTAATCGGATGATAGCAGCGACTTGTGCTGCAGGAGTATAGGCCCCATGGCAGATATGGACCCCAGCTGATTTGGGCCATTTTAACATAATCTCATACTCCTCCAAAGTAGGCACCATATCGAACTACGGGAATTCGAAGCAGTGCAGACTAGAATTCCAAAAATGAATTAGAATCCTGATGAAAACGGGATTGACACAGATCTTCAGTAAATCGAGGATCCGTCCATAGGATTTCTCAAAGTCGGAGCGGACCTCTGGTGGCATCAATGCGCAGAGTCGTTCTAATTTCTCAGCATGGTATCGAGGAATATCCACTTCAATTATCTACTAGTCCCCTCCATTTTCTTGAAAGTGATGAAGATCTTATTGAAATACTCTATCAAAGATCTTGTTGATTTGATGAAGTCAAAGATAAAGTCAAAGTCAACTTTGTAGCGGTCAACAGTCACTTAGATAAAAGAGTAGAGAGATTAGTGTGTCCACAGCTATGCTTAGGTATAATCATTTTTATCTTTTCTGTTGCATGAGGTTTCTTCACTTAAAAGATTTTGCAAAATGCCTCTAAAAACGTTTAAGCAGTTTAAAACAAAGTATTTTAACAAAAGCTTTCTTAAACAAGTTTTTAACTGATATAATTTCGAAATAACCGGTTGTTTTCATTAAAGAAAGTTTTGAAAACCTTCTGTTAGTGTTTTAACTGATAAAGCTTCGACATAACCGATTAAAATCACTTAAAATGTTAAGAGAAGTGTTTTTGCAGTATTTTAATCGATACAACTTGGTTTTAATCGATTAAATCCACTTAACATTCAGGATGATCGATCAGAATGCAATTATGACTAATCAAAATCAGATATAATAGATCAGAATTGAGTTATGACCGATCAGAATCAGATATGATTGATCAGAATTGAGTTATGACCGATCAGACCTTTTTTTCAATCGATTAAAACACGTTTCAATTGATTAAAACAACTTAAAAAATTTCTACACAGCGTTTTAATCGATTAAAACTTATTTTTATCAGTTAAAATCACTTGGAAAATTTCTCAATAAAGTTTTACAGTATATTAATCGATTGAAACACGAAACAATCGATTAAATCAAATTAGAAGATTTTTTGTAAAGAGTTTTAATTGATACAAACGTTGTCGTATCAGTTAAAACAAATTTGTTAAATAATCAAGTACGCTTTAATGGATTAAAAGAAGTTTTAACAGATTAAAACTACACTTTTAATAGATTAAAAGATTTTTTAACAGATTGATTAAATCAGCAGTTTTGAAAATCTTCTATAAAAACAGTTTGGCTTGAACATTTTAAACACAACAATTGAATATCAATCTTTAGCAATCAAGCAAGCAAACTTTAGCACTCTTTCAAGAAAGTTTCGCGCCAGTTTTTGTGAAGTTCTTTGAAAATCTTTCTTGAGGCAAAACTGCATTCTTTTGAGAAGAAACACACTGCAGAATTGCATAAAACTGGTTTGAGCATTCTAGTTTCTTCTTTTCATTTCTTTACATTCTTTTTGTATTGTTTGGTGCCTGGAATTGTGGGCACTGGTTTCTCTGCAGCTGGAATTTGGTTGTAGAGGTTGTCAAGAACTGGAATTTGGTTCTTGGTGAAAGGTTAGGTGCAGGAACTGGAATTGTGGTTCTTGTGGTAGATTAAGTGTAAGATTGTAATCTGTAAAACATTTGATCTAGTGGAACCCAGCTGGAATTTGGCTGGAGACTGGACGTAGCCCTGGTATTGGGTGAACCAGTATAAACACCGGTGATATCTTTCTAAACCTTTCTCCTCTTTTAATTCTGTTGCTACGTTTATTGTTGATTGATTGCTTTGTGATTTAAGAACAGATCTGAAATCTTATTTTTACAAATAGATAATCTGTTATTTGCGAAAATCTTTCAAAGATCAATTCACCCCCCCTCTTGATCTAAAACTACTTTTCTAACAATTGGTATCAGAGCGAGGTGCTTGAAAGTTATTCAAGTTCTTCGATCCATGGCTGAAAACAGATTACCATTTTCTAAGGGAGCTTCTATTAACAGACCTCCACTGTTTTGTGGAACAGGTTATCCTTTTTGGAAAATTAGGATGAAGATCTTTATTGAGTCTATTGATAGAAATGTTTGGGATGTAATTGCTAATGGCCCTTTAATTACAGAAAAAGAATGGTCCAGTTTAAATGATGAGGAAAAGAAAAAAGTTCAAAATGATTGCACTGCTAAAAATATAATTACTTCTGCACTTAACATGGATGAGTTTTTCAGGGTCTCCCAATGCAAATCTGCCAAGGAGATGTGGGATGTTCTTGAGGTTACTCATGAAGGGACAGAAGATGTAAAGAGAGCCAGAAAGCATACTCTCATAAGAGAATATGAGCTGTTCAAAATGCAAACTGGTGAAAGCATTGCAGATGTGCAGAAGCAATTCACTCACATCATTAATCATCTAATGGGCCTAGGTAAAACCTTTGATTTAGAAGAATTAAATATTAAAGTCTTGAAATGTCTTGACAGGTCATGGCGACCAAAGGTCACAAGCAATTTCGAGTCAAAGGATTTGTCTGTCATGACAACAACTTCTCTGTTTGGCAAACTCGAGAGAACATGAAATGGAAATCAAAAGATTTAATGAACAAGAAGTCTCTGAGAAGAAAAGCAGAAGTATAGCACTCAAAGTTGAAGAAAGAAATCAAAAATCAGAGGAGGAAAGTGAGAATCTTGGACTGCTTGTCAGAAAATTCAACAAGTTTCTCAAGAAAAAGATTCAAGACAAGGAAAAACATAAAAGGTATGAGAAAAAAAACTAATTCTTCTAACTTTAAATGCTATGGCTGTGGTAAGCAGGGCCATGTAAGAATGGAGTGCCCAGAAAAGAACAAATATAATGACAAGAAAGAAGAGAAAGTCAAAAGAAGAGCCTATGTAGCATGGGATGACAATGACACTTCTTCAACAGACAATTCTGACAATGAAGAAGTCAACCTGTGTCTAATGGCAAATCAAAACCTTTAATCCAGCAGTGTAAGTTCTAATTCTTCTTCAAATTTGGTGAATTATAATCCATTACAAGAAGCATTTAATGAAATGCATGAAGAGGCTAAGAAACTACAAAAAGAAAATGATAGGCTAAAAGGACTAAATAATTGGCTAGTAAATAAAGTAGACTCTCTTGAAAAGAAAATCCTTGAAGATGAACCTGATCGTGACTTCTTAAAATTAATTCATGATAATTCTGATTGTGCATGTAATAAACCCTGTAATAATTGTTCAGAATTACAAAAGAAAATTGATTTTTTATCACAAACCGTTTCAAGATTTACACAAGGTCAAGCTAATCTTGACGTCTTACTTGGGTCACAAAAACTAATTTTTGACAAATCAGGAATAGGATTTAAATCTAGGATGAAATTCAGAAAAACAAATGTAGATAGAAAATCATACTCTGTGATTAAATGTTTTTACTGCATGAAAAGAGGTCATTCAGTAAAATACTGTAGAATTAAAAAGTATGCTATTCCTAAAGGTAGAATGAAATGGATTCCAAAGTTAAAGTCATTTCAAATAACCTAATTGGACCCAGTAATTATAAAGGGTACCAGAAACATGTTAAATTTGTTTTGCAGGAACAAAATCTGGGAATCCCTTGGTACTCAAAACTGCAAATCAGGTTCTGCTTTCATAAACTGATTGTTTTAATTGATATAAAACAATATTAATCGATTAAAATAACTTACAGAGGATATCAGAAAATTTGTCCATACCGTTTTAATCGATTGAAATTCAAATTAATCGATTAAAATGTTCTCAGGATTTGAGTCTAGTTGTTTTAATCGATTAAAAAGGATTTATATCAACTAAAATCACTAAGATGTCAAAATTAATCGATTCTTTTTCGTTTTAATCGATTTAAATTCTGTTATCATTTTATTAATTTCATCTTGTACAAGACTAATCGATTCCTTTATGAATTAATCGATTATTTCATTGTAGCATTTTCGAATCTAGTATTAAAGATCAAATTAATAGGTTAATTAGTTGGTTAATCGACTAATTTGTTTCTGAAAATTAGTTTTATAACATTCAATTGAAAATTGATAAGCAAATCAAAGTCAAAATCCCAAGTTTTTATGGTAATCAAAATCTGCATAATGTTTTTAAATATTGTTTGACCAAGTCAAACATCTTTCCAAGAATAGTTTAGCTTATACACCCACTGTCCAAGAATTTGTGCCCGTGTTCTCAGTCAAGGGGACATATGCAATTAAAGCTGATTTTGTAGGTTCTGTCTAAAGTAAACTGCAATTCACGAAAATTGACATCCGTGAATCTTCAGTTTGTTCTCTTGTAGCTCATTGTTCTCATTCTTCTCTTCCTGGTTCAAAGTGCTTCTCCCTTCTTTCCTTGTACACACGTCTCAGAAACTCTTCTCTGAAAATACAACAAGATGCTGAGAAGATCTAAGTCAAGAAAGAAGCAAAAAGGGGAATCTTCCTCTGCTGCAAATCTCGGTGGCCATCTGGAAGCCTGGTTTGATGGAGATATAGGAAAGATGAACACCTTCATCTCTCGAGTTTAGTCGAAACAAATTGTTATTCCAAAATTTATCAAATTTAGGTGGTCTGGACGAAGAAGGTTTTACTAGTCTCGAGAAGAAAGTTAAAATGTCAAAAGTCGAAAACCTTCATGGAGTTCACAGGGAATATTCAACCTCGATCTGGTTCGGGTCTTCTACTCAAATTTAACAGTGAATGGTTCTACAATCAGATCTCAAGTGAAGGGAGTGAATATGGAAATTACTCCTACTGTTTGGGAGCAAGTTGCAGGCCTTAAGGATAGAGGTGTCAAAGTCTCAAGGGGGAATATTTATGAGATTCCTGAGTTCAACAAAATTCAGTTTTTCCGGTCTTGCCTTAAGGATCCAAATGACTCGGTAAGAATTCTGAATGCTGGAAAACTTGCACTGGAACATAGATTACTTGCTTTTATTGTGGCATGGATGCTTACTCCAACGGGGAGTAATCATGCTATTCTTAATGAGGGAGATCTTGCCCTCATGTATTGCATTTTTAACAATGTTCGGGTAACTCGGGTGTATGTGATCAAAGATCACATGTTGAAAGCTAAAAGGTTGGCAGATTTCAAATTGCCATATGCTATGTTAATCAATAATTTCTTTATATTTTTTGAAGTTGATCTTTCTGGGGAGAGCATAGAAACCCCCAATGCATCAAATGAAATTGACGACTCCACCCTAAAAAAAATGGGATATATAAAAGTTGATGATGAATGGATCTCCAAAATTGATGCTGGGATGTCTGAGGGTGAGGAAGAAGATGAAGATGAAAATGAACAAGGCCAAATTCCTCCCTCTCCAGCTGCTGCGAGAGGTTCCCGAGTCAACCAGGTGGTCAAGCCTCATATGAAAATATGGAAATTATTCCTTACATGGAGCAGACTGACCAGTGGGACTCCTTTATCTCAGTTTGAAAGAACAATGCTTTCTCAAATGGGCTGCTGTGCAGGAAAAGCGAGAAAGCATATGCGGATGACATTCCAACACTTCCAGCAAACAAACAATCAATTCGCATCCCTTGAAAACCAAATTGCTGATATCTACACCAAGCTGGAAGATATGCAGCTGAACCAAGGAAACTGGGATGATTGATTTTATGGATTAAAAAGGTCCCTTCTTATCTTTCTTTTATTTCTTATTTTGATGCTAAGTTCAATTTCTGGTCTGTAATATTTACTGGTTGTATACCATGTACAATATTTTTAGCTTTGGTTAATATAATGTAGGTTTTAAATCGAATCAAACTAGCCTAGATAGAATTTAACATAGATCCCTGATATTTTTAGCTGATACAGAATGGATTTAATCGATTAAATCAATTAAAGGAAACACTTTCACGACAAAATAATCGATTAAACTGCGTATCAATCGATTAAAATCTATATAAACCAGTTTACATCAGTTAACTTAGCTAAATAAGATTTTATTCTAATTTTGATGGATCTATTGGTTAAAATTTAGTCGATGTAGTTGATATTATTGTAAAACATCTTTCTAAATGATCAGTTTTTCAAAACTTACACTGGATTAGGCATGATAAATTCGCATAAAACATTACTTAGTTTGCAAATCTGGTTGTTTTAATCAATAAAAAATCTTTTAAATCGATTAAAAGAATTTATACAACATTTTTCTTTACTGTTTTAATCGATTAAATGTCGAATTAATCGATTAAATGCACTTATGTTTCATACTTTCGAAGTCCTTCACTGTTTTAATTGATTAAACCTTTATTTCAATCGATTAAAATCATTAAACAAGAACTTTTTAATTGATTTTGTCCTGTTTTTAATCGATTTTTATTCTGGAAAGAAAAATTAAAGGCTTTAGTTAATGGTTGTTCTTGTAACATGCTATTAAAGCGTGATTCCCTTATCTTTACACGTGTTAATTGTATTCATTACAAACGTGTTAATGAAGATAAGTTTGAATCAACTTTGATTGATCTTTACATGAGTAAGATATCGTATTCATTTTTTTCTCAATTTTCAAAATCTCAAACTTATTACATACATTTGCATTGTTTCTCTTCTGTTCCCTTTTTTTTTTATGAAGTCAAAAGGGGGAGAATAGTTGCTTTACTTTTGATCAGAAATAATTCTTTATTTAGGAAGCAACAATTTAGGGGGAGAAATAGGAAAATAATTCATTTCTTTATTACTCACTAATCTGTTTTATCAAGTGACTTCTTTTGCAGAGTTATTATTCAAAGTGGTGCTTGTCTTCATCAAATAGGGGGAGACTAAAAGTGATGAAGATCTTATTGAAATACTCTGTCAAAGATCTTGTTGATTTGATGAAGTCAAAGATAAAGTCAAAGTCAACTTTGTAGCGGTCAACAGTCACTTAGATAAAAGAGTAGAGAGATTAGTGTGTCCGCAGCTATGCTTAGGTATAATCATTTTTATCTTTTCTGCTGCATGAGGTTTCTTCACTTAAAAGATTTTGTAAAATGCCTCTAAAAACGTTTAAGCAGTTTAAAACAAAGTATTTTAACAAAAGCTTTCTTAAACAAGTTTTTAACTGATATAATTTCGAAATAACCGGTTGTTTTCATTAAAGAAAGTTTTGAAAACCTTCTGTCAGTGTTTTAACTGATAAAGCTTCGACATAACCGATTAAAATCACTTAAAATGTTAAGAGAAGTGTTTTTGCAGTATTTTAATCGATACAACTTGGTTTTAATCGATTAAATCCACTTAACATTCAGGATGATCGATCAGAATGCAATTATGACCAATCAGAATCAGATATAATCGATCAGAATTGAGTTATGACCAATCAGAATCAGATATGATCGATCAGAATTGAGTTATGACCGATCAGAGCTTTTTTTCAATTGATTAAAACATGTTTCAATCGATTAAAACAACTTAGAAAATTTCTACACAGCGTTTTAATCGATTAAAACTTATTTTTATCAGTTAAAATCACTTGGAAAATTTCTCAATAAAGTTTTACAGTATATTAATCGATTGAAACACGAAACAATCGATTAAATCAAATTAGAAGATTTTTTGTAAAGAGTTTTAATTGATACAAACGTTGTCGTATCAGTTAAAACAAATCTGTTAAATAATCAAGAACGCTTTAATGGATTAAAAGAAGTTTTAACAGATTAAAACTAGACTTTTAACAGATTAAAAGATTTTTTAACAGATTGATTAAACCAGCAGTTTTGAAAATCTTCTATAAAAACAGTTTGGCTTGAACATTTTAAACACAACAATTGAATATCAATCTTTAGCAATCAAGCAAGCAAACTTTAGCACTCTTTCAAGAAAGATTCGCGCCAGTTTTTGTGAAGTTCTTTGAAAATCTTTCTTGAGGCAAAACTGCATTCTTTTGAGAAGAAACACACTGCAGAATTGCATAAAACTGGTTTGAGCATTCTAGTTTCTTCTTTTCATTTCTTTACATTCTTTTTGTATTGTTTGGTGCCTGGAATTGTGGGCACTTGGTTTCTCTCAGCTTGGAATTTGGTTGTAGAGGTTGTCAAGAACTCGGAATTTGGTTCTTGGTGAAAGGTTAGGTGCGAGAACTGGAATTGTGATTCTTGTGGTAGATTAAGTGTAAGATTGTAATCTGTAAAACATTTGATCTAGTGGAACCCAGCTGGAATTTGGCTGGAGACTGGACGTAGCCCTGGTATTGGGTGAACCAGTATAAACACCGGTGATATCTTTCTAAACCTTTCTCCTCTTTTAATTCTGTTGTTGCGTTTATTTTTGATTGATTGCTTTGTGATTCAAGAACAGATCTGAAATCTTATTTTTACAAATAGATAATCTGTTATTTGCGAAAATCTTTCAAAGATCAATTCACCCCCCCTCTTGATCTAAAACTACTTTTCTAACATTTCTAAAAACCAAAAATGCATGCTATGAACATGATGCTTATTGTATGTATGTGAGTATTTGTTTTTTCCTAAACATTATCATGTTTTATTCGTACATGATGCATGATAGTATTTGTGTATTTTTTTTTAAAAAAATAAACTACCTATATGAATGTTTTATGAATTTAATGTGTATGAACAAGGTCCCATTTTTATTTGATTGGGTTTTTATATGGTTTTATTTTATAGCTTTTTATCTCTTCTGTTGGACTGCGTAACTACTTAGCTTACAAAGAACCTGAAACCAGGCTAGCTAAAAGGTAGACTGTCCGAGATAGAATGACTTATTGTGAAAGAATAATTTTAGCGTCCCTTATCTCTTCTGTCAGACTGCGTGGCTACTTAGCTTACAAAGAACCTGAAACCAGGCTAGCTAAAAGGCAGACTGTCTGAGATAAGGGTGTTTATTGCGAAAATATTTTGTGGTTTTTCTATTTTTATCTGTTGTTTGGTTATTCTATGCAATCAAATGTAACAAACAAATGCACACACAATTCACTCATCCGCGAACAAGTAGGATGACGTTTGGATTACGAGGTAGGATTTTCTTGTAGAAAAGTGCATTGGCAAAGGTAGGTTCTAACTGTTCTCACCAAGGCCAGGCCCCCAAGTGTTGAACATACAAGGATATGAATGTTGAACATACAAGGATATGAAGCCTATAGATTTTGATGATGATTCAAGAATAAAGGACTTAGAGATTTGAAGACTTGTAATCTTATGTAATAACTCTGTTTTTATGTTTTTGATTCTGTAATATTAGAGTCCAAGATATCCAGCACATAGACCAACCTTTAAAAGCTCCAAAAACTCATTTTTATCAAAATTATACTGTGATAATCGATTATCAACCTGGATAATCGATTATTACAGAAAGAAAACCATTTTTAGGAAATCCTCTCTACGATAATTGATTATCACTCAGGATAATCAATTATCACAGGCTGATAATCGATTATTTGGCCAGATAATCGATTATCCTAGCCCGGTTTTGTTCCCCTGCGAATATGGCTCTGGAATAATCGATTATCACTCAAGATAATCGATTATTTGCATCTGTTATGTGTTTTGAAATTCAAAATTGGACCAAGTTTTGAAAACCCTATTCCCAATTCATCTGTTTACAAAAATTCCCAATTCCCAGACCCTATTCTCTCTATTGAAGGTTCTCTAAGGCTCTCTACAAATGGAACAAACATTTTTCATACAAAAGTTAAGAGCTGTGACTGGTAGAGAACTTGTTGTAGGGAAGAAAAAGGGGCTTTTGAAAACCTAGTGTGGGCTAGAAGCGATAAAAATCACTGAGTGGGTTTCTTGGTGGATTATGTGTTGTGTTGTCTCTAGGAAAAGTTGCTCTTCATCCTTTGTGGATTCAAAGGAGGTGTTCATCTCTTGTGTGACTCAAGAGAGGTGTTTTCTTTATATTATCTTTTCAATTTGTAATCTGTTTGTAAACTGTGATTATAGTGACAGCATTAATCCTCTATTTGAGTGATTAGCAACTAGACGTAGAGTCTTTTGATCCGAACCAGTATAAATCAACTGTGTAATCTTCTATCCCTTATCTATTTACTTTACACATCATTTTAATCAGTGAAATTTGGGAAAAATTTTAAAACCCTAATTTTTGTTTAAGAAACCAATTCACCCACCCTCTTGGTTTTTGTCCATAAACGCAAACATTCTGCTGCGCAATTCTAACAAGTGGTATCAGAGCTTGCTTTGATAGTCATTCAATTTTCAAAAATGGCCGGACAAAATCAAACATTTGCCGAGGGTGCTTCTATCAATAGACCCCCACTTTTTGCGGGGCAAAATTATCGTTTTTGGAAAGTAAGAATGCAAATATTTTTGGAGTCTGTTGATAGAGGTATTTGGGATACAATTTTAAATGGATCTTTTATTCCTAAGATTACTGAAAACAGAGAAGAGGTACCAAAACCATTTTCTAGATGGTCGGCTGAAGAAAATAGAAAAGTCCAATATGATGTTAGGGCTAGAAATATAATTTCATCTGCTTTAACCTTTGATGAGTTTTACAGAATATTTGTTTGCAAGAGTGCTCAAGAAATGTGGGAAATGCTAATAGTAACCCACGAAGGTACCAATGACGTTAAAAGAGCAAGAAAGAACTCATTGATTCAAGAGTATGAGATGTTCCAGATGCAACAAGGAGAAACAATTTTTGACGTTCAAAAGCGTTTCACACATATTGTGAACCATCTCACCGGGCTAAGTAAAATTTTTGATATTGATGAATTAAATGTAGAAATTCTTAAATCTTTGGATAGGAAATGACAACCAAAAGTGACGGGCATCACGGAGTCACAAAATCTTGCTACCATGTCTATGGCGGCGCTCTTTGGAAAATTGAGAGAACATGAACTTGAACTCGAAAGGCTAAATGATGAAGAAGGCCAACATCAAAAGAGGATCCTTGCCTTCAAAACTGAAATTTCCAAGAGTAAGGACAAGAAGGAGGAAGAAGACTCGGAAAATGAAGATGATGAAAATTTGAGTCTTATGATAAAGAAATTTACAAAGTTCATGAAAGCCAAAGGGAAGCAACCCTTCAAAGGTAAGGGAAAGGTAAGAGAAAGTACTTCCTTAAATATTAAATGTTACGGTTGTGGTGAAACAGGACATAAATAAACTGAATGTCCAAACAAGAAAAATGAAGATCATAAAGGCAAGAAATTCTTCAAAAAGAAAGCCTACATTGCTTGGGATGATAGTGACTCAAGTTCGGAGTCAAGTGATTCGGAAATTGAAGCAAACATTTGCTTGATGACAAATGACAACATCTCTTCCGATTTTGAGGTTAGTGATTCTGACTCTTTCTCAAGTGATGATGAAAATGATTATGATGCTTTACAAAATGCATAAGGAGAATTTTTTACTACTTTTAAGGACTTGAAAAATGAATATAAATCTGTGAAAAAGTGTTTGAATAAATCCGAAAAAGAGGTGGAATCCTTAAAAACGAAAATTGTATGTTTAGAGGAAAAAGATAATAAAAATATAACATGTGCATCATGTAAAGAGTATGAATATGATATTGATATACTTAGCCATTTGCTTGATAAAGCTAAGAAGGAAATAAGTGATAGTTATAAGGATAAGACTATTGTTCAAGATAGAGAAAATTGTCATGTTCCATTGAAAAAGCCTAAAAATAAAAATAGAAGAGTATGGGTTGAAAAAGGAACTAAAACTTCAAAAGTTAGAAATGTATCATATTCAAATATTACATTTAACACATGCTTTTATTGTATGAAACATGGCCATACTTCAAATAGGTGTAGAATTAAACATTTTGGTGTTCCTAAAGGAAAATATGTTTGGGTTCCTATAGTGAAATAATTGATTGTCTCTTACCCCAAGGACCCAAAAGTTATGGGGACCTAAGATTATCATGTTCTTGTTTTGTAGGAAACTTCCAAATCCAAGAAGTCTATGTGGTATCTTGATAGTGGATGTTTTAAACATATGACCGTAGATAAAACGAAATTTGTGAGTTTCAAAGCTAAAGAACAAGGATATGTAACCTATGGGGACAACAATAAAGGAAGAATACTTGGAACTGGAAACATTGGTGGTGCAAATACTTTGGAGATAAAGGATGTGCTTCTTGTTGATGGGCTAAAGCATAATCTCCTAAGTATAAGTCAACTTTGTGATAAAAGATTCAAGGTAATTTTTGAAAGTAAGTTTTGCACCATTCATTTGAAGGATTATGAAAATATAGCATTGAATGGCATTAGGCATAATAATATCTATTTGATTGATTTGGATTGTGTACATAACACTAGTATAACATGTTTAGTTGCTAAGGAAGAAAACTCATGGTTATGGCATAAGAAAGCGGCTCATATAAACATGCATCAATTAAACAAACTAATATCAAAGGACTTAGTTGTTGGTTTGCCTAAGTTAAAATTTGAAAAAGATAGACTATGTGATGCATGTCAAAAAGGTAAACAAGTGAAATCATCCTTTAAATCTAAGAATGTTATTTCCACATCAAAACCTTTAGAACTATTACACTTAGATTTATTTGGTCCATCTAGGATAAAAAGTTTTGGTGGAAATTACTATGCTCTTGTAATTGTTGATGATTTTTCTAGATATACTTGGACATTTTTCTTAACATTAAAAAGTGAAGCTTTTAAGGTCTTTAGGAAGTTTTCCAAGCAAATCCAAAATGAGAAAGACTTAAGAATTAAGGTGTTAAGAAGTGATCATGGTGGAGAATTTCAAAATGAATACTTTGAAAATTATTGTGAAGAAAATGGTATTTTACATAATTTTTCTGGACCTAGGACTCCCCAACAAAATGGTGTAGTAGAAAGGAAAAATAGGTCACTAGAGGAACTTGCTAGAACAATGTTGAATGAATCAAATGTTCCTAAGTATTTTTGGGCTGATGTTGTAAGTACCGCATGTTATGTATTGAATAGGATGCTTATTAGGCCAATTATAAAATTAACTCCTTATGAACTGTTAAATGGGAGGAAACCTAATGTTGCTCATTTAAAAATATTTGGATGTAAATGTTTTGTTTTAAATAATGGGAAAGATAACTTCGGAAAATTTGACTCAAAAGCCAATGAGGGCATTTTCTTAGGTTATTCACTAACTAGCAAAGCATATAGATTTTTCAATAAAAGAACTTTGAATATTGAAGAATTTGTACATTTCACCTTTGATGAAATTGTAGACCTTGAGGAAAATCCTCTTGAGTCAAATAAAGAAATTGCAAGTGATGATGAGCACATAAGAGAAGCTCTAGAAGAAATGTACTTAAATGAGAATGAGCCATATCAACCAACTGAATTGGCAAAAGAGTGGCAATCACCAAGAGGACTTTCATTGGACAATATAATTGGTGATATCTCAAAAGGGGTAAGAACTAGAAATATGACAAATTTCTGCATGTCTGTAGCTTTTGTTTCACATATAGAACCCAAAAGTGTTGAAGAAGCTCTTAAAGATGATCAATGGTGCATAGCAATGCAAGAAGAACTTAATCAATTTGAAAGAAATCAAGTCTGAGAATTAATTCCAAGAGAAGAATCTCATCAAGTGATTGGAACAAAATGGGTATTTAGAAACAAACTTGATGTAGATGGAAATATAACAAAGAACAAAGTCAAACTAGTTGCCAAAGGTTACTGTCAAGAGGAAGGTATTGATTATGATGAAACTTATGCTCCTGTTGCCAGGTTAGAGGCTATACGCCTACTTCTTCCTTATGCCTCATTGATGAAATTTAAATTTTATCAAATGGATGTTAAAAGTGTTGAACATTCAAGGACTTGATGTTGCAAATAATGATCATGAAGAATGTTGATTTTGATGATGATCCAAGAGCTTAAAGACTTAGAGTATTGAAGATTGAAGATGTTGCAAAATAATCGATTATTTCACCAAATAATCGATTATTTCGTACCGTTCCGTACAGATAATCGATTATTTCACCAAATAATCGATTAAACCAGAGAGGATTGGGTTCTGACGTATTTGGCTCTGTTTTAATCGATTAAAACTCCATTTAATCGATTATTTCAATCTGTTTCTGATTTTAAACATCAAACAAACTCTATTTTCGAAAACCCAATTACCAAGAACCCTAGTTTCGAAATCCCCAATTCCTAAACCCTAATTTCCCTACTTAAACTCTGCTTTGGCACTCAGAAAACAAGAACAACTCTTTCCATACAAAAGTTAAGTGCTTGTGAGTGCCGAGAACTGTTTGTTGCAAGGAAAGGGGGCTTTTGGAACCTGGTGTGAGGCTAGAAGTGATAAGAATCACTAAGTGGAGTTCTTAGTGGATTGTGTGCTGTGCCGTCTCTAGGGAAAGCTGTTCTTCATCTCTTGTGGATTTCAAGAGAGGTGTTTTCGTATCTTTATCTTTTCATTTGTAATCTGTTTATAACAATTTGTTCTTAGTGACAGCGTTAATCCTCTTTTGAGTGATTAGCAACTGGACGTAGGGTCTTTTGATCCGAACAAGTATAAACCTACTGTGTAATCTTCTCTACTCTTCTCTATTTACATTTACGCAGTTTTTAATCGGTAAAATTTGGGGAAAATTTTGAAAACCTAATTTTTATTAAGAAACCAATTCACCCCCCTCTTGGTTTTTGTCCGACCACGCGAACATTCCGCTGCACGATTCTAACAAGTGGTATCGAGCTTGCTTTGATAGTCATTCAAACTTTTCGAAAATGGCCGGACAAAATCAAACTTTTGCCGAAGGTGCGTCTATCAACGAGACCCCCACTTTTTGCGGGTCAAAATTATCCTTTTTGGAAAGTACGTATGCAAATATTTTTAGAATCTGTTGATAGAGGCGTTTGGGACGCAATTTTAAATGGTCCATTTATTCCTAAAATTACTGAGAACGGTGTTGACGTTCTTAAACCTATTTCTAGATGGACTGCCGAAGAAAGTCGAAAAGCACAATTTGATGTTAGGGCTAGAAACATTATTTCATCTCGCTCTAACCCTTGATGAGTTTTATAGAATTTTAGTTTGTAAAAGTGCACGGGAAATGTGGGAAATGCTAAGGGTGACCCACGAAGGAACTAACGACGTCAAAAGAGCACGTAAAAATTCTTTAATCCAAGAATACGAGATGTTCGGATGCAACCCGGCGAAACGATTTTCGACGTTCAGAAACGTTTCACTCATATTGTGAATCATCTCACCGGATTAGGTAAAGTATTTGATGTTGATGAATTAAATGTAAAAATTTTGAAATCTCTGGATAGAAAATGGCAACCAAAGGTGACGGCCATCTCGGAGTCACAAAATCTTGCCACTATGTCTATGGCGGCATTATTTGAAAAGCTTAGGGAGCATGAACTTGACCTTGGAAGACTAAATGAGGAAGAGGGTCAATACCAAAAGAAGAATCTAGCTTTCAAGACCGAGATTTCAAAAGGTAAAAATAAGAAAGAAGAAGAAGAAGACTCCGAAATTGATGAAGAAGAGATGAGTCTTTTTATAAAGAAGTTCACCAAGATGATGAAAGCAAAAGGAAGACATCCTTTCAAAGGTAAGGGAAAGGTAAAAGAAAATTCTTCCATTAATATAAAATGTTTTGGTTGTGGTGAAGCAGGGCATATAAAGACCGAATGCCCAAACAAGAAAAATGATGAACACAAGGGCAAAAAGCAATTCAAGAAGAAAGCATATATTGCTTGGGATGATAGTGATTCAAATTCAGAATCAAGCGACTCAGAAATAGAAGCAAACAATTGCTTGATGGCAAATGACAACAATTCTTCAGATTTTGAGGTTAGTGATTCCGATTCATCCTTTAGTGAAGAAAATGACCATGATGAATTGCAAAATGCTTATAATGAGTTATTTACTGCATTTATGGATATGAAAAAGGAATATAAAGTTGTAAAGAAGAATCTAAGAAAATCCGAAAAGGAAAATGAGTCCTTAAAATTGAAAATTGCATGTTTAGAAGAAAAGGAGGTAGCTAATACGAAAATTATATGCTTAGATGAAGATAAGGACTTAGCATGTGCAAATTGTAAAGAGCATGAATATGACATAGATATTCTTAACCATTTGCTTGACAAAGCCGAAAAAGAAATTGATGATCTTAAGAAGAATGAAATGGTGTTTGCTCAAAATAATGTAAATCATAGAGTTTCTTTGAAAAAGAGTAAAACTAAAAAGAAAAGAGTATGGGTAGAAAAAGGAACTAGAGCATGTCATGTTAATAATGTATCTTGTTCTAAAACTACTTCAAATGCATGCTTCTATTGTATGAAACAAGGTCACACTTCAAATAGATGTAAAATTAAGCATTTTGGAGTTCCTAAAGGAAAATATGTTTGGGTTCCTATAGTTAAATGAATTGTTTGTCTCTTTTATTTATTCAAAGAAAATGAATCATTTAGTATGTTTTAAACAGAATGATTGGTAAAAACATTTTATCTTTTCTATTGCATGAAGGTTCTTTACTTAAAGATTTTTGCGAAAAGCCTCTAAAATTGTTTTAAACAACCTAAAACAAAGCATTTTTACAAAAGCTTTCTTAAAACATGTTTTTAACTGATGCAGTTTTGAAAGAACCAAATAAAATCACTTAGAATGGTCAAAGGAGTGTTTTTACAGCATTTTAATCAATACAACTTATTTTTAATCGATTAAAACCATTTAGAACTCATTATGATCGATCAGATTTTTATTATGAGCGGTCAGAATCCTTTAAATCGATTAAAAACACGTTTCAATCGATTAAAATCACTTAAAGGGTCAGGATGATCGATCAGATTTTTATTATAACCGATCAGAAGCAAATGTGATCGATCAGAGTTTAATTATGAGCGGTCAGAAATTTTTCAATCGATTAAAAACACGTTTCAATCGATTAAAATCACTTAAAGGGTCAGGATGATCGATCAGATTTTTATTATGACCGGTCAGAATCAGTTATGATCGATCAGAATTTAGTTATGACCGATCAGAACTCTTTTAATCGATTAAAAACTCATTTCAATCGATTAAAACAACTTAAAAAAATTTTCTACACTGCGTTTTAATCGATTAAAAGATGTTTTAACAGATTAAAACTGCACTTTTAACAGATTAAAAGAATCTTTTAATAGATTAATTAAACCAGCAGTTTTGAAAATCGTCTATAAAAACAAGTTTGGCTTGAACTTTTTAAAACACACATTGAATATAAGTTTTCACACATCCTTTAGCAATCAATCAAGCAACTGCAGTGCAAACACTTTGGAGATCAAGGAGGTGCTACTTGTTGATGATATTATTGGGTCAACTGATAGTTTGTTATGTGTAGAATTTGCTAAGATTATGCAGGGAGAGTTTGAAATGTCTATGATGGGAGAATTAACATTCTTCCTTGGACTTCAAATCAAGCAACTTAAAGATGGCACTTTCATCTCTCAAACTAAATACTGCAAAGAGATTCTCAAAAAGTTTGGAATGGACACCTCAAAGGAAGCTAACACCCCCATGGGAACTTCATGCTATTTAGACAAGGATGAATCAGGTTTGGAAGTAAATCAAACTATGTATGGAGGTATGATAGGATCACTATTATACTTAACTGCTAGTAGACCTGATATTATGCATTCTGTCTCTGTGTGTGCTAGATTTCAGGATTGTCCTAAAGAATCTCATTTAATTGCAGTAAAACATATTTTAAAATACTTAAAAGGAACTACTGGATTTGGCTTGTGGTATCCGTCTGATGCTTGTATTAGTTTATTAGGATATTCTGATGCTGATTATGGTGGATGTAAAATTGATAGGAAAAGCACTAGTGGGACATGTCATTTGTTAGGTTCATCCTTAATATCATGGCATTCTAAGAAACAAGCATGTGTTGCTTTATTTACCACTGAAGCTGAATATATTGCAGCTGGTAGTTGTTGTGCTCAAATTCTGTGGATGAAACTACAATTAGAGGATTATAGCATATATTTAAATGACATTCCATTAATGTGTGATAATACGAGTGCAATCAACTTAACTAAAAATCCAGTAATGCACTCTAGGACTAAACATATTGAGATTAGACATCACTTTTTAAGAGATAATATCAGCAAAGGAAACTGTAAGATAGAGTATGTAGATACTAAACGTCAATTAGCAGATATATTTACTAAGCCTCTACCCAAGGATAGATTCTATGATCTTCGAAGAGACTTAGGGATACTAGAAATAACTTAAATTCTGCTTAATTTGACTATTTTTGGATGATTGTTATGTTAAAATTCGAGTTGTAGGATATTCATAGGTTATAATGTGTAAAAACCTTAAAAACTTGATATAGCCTCTGGAATAATCGATTACTGGAAGTGATAATCGATTATTTTCCCTCAAAACGTCCAAAACAGGGTATTCTCCTCTGGAATAATCGATTATTTCGTGAAATAATCGATTAAATTCCTCTGATAATCGATTAATTGCTGGAAATAATCGATTAAAGCTGTCTGATATAGAAATAATCGATTATCTTGAAATATAATCGATTAAATGCGACCAGTTTTGCCTCCTAGCCGTTGCCAACGGATATTTTGCCATGGAATCTCTTCTATATGACCGTTGGAAGTGTTTACTCTATAAATAGAGACCTCTAGTTCAATTATACTCACTTCTAACTCTTGTAATCAAGTTTTCTTGCAATCTATACTCTCTTTGCTTCATTATTCCCTCACTTGTCTCCAAAATCTCTTCAAGTTTATCTACTCTCTCAAATGGCCTCATCCTCTCGCCCTAAGATTCCTACAAGAAGAAGATCTGCACCTTCTTCTCATTCCCGTCCTAATTCTGTTGAAGGATGGATTTCTGATACAGAAGGGCAACAAGAATTTCTGATGTACTGGAAGGAACGTGCCATCATTTCTCCTAAGTTTCTCATTGGTGAGCAATTTATACATAGAGGGTTTAATTTTCCAAATCTTCTTGAAATTCAAGGAGTTCTCCCATTTATCCAAATGCAAGGTACTTACTATCCTGACTTAGTTAGGGTATTCTTTTCTAGATTTAAGTTTAGGGATCAAATTGCTACATCCCGTGTCAAAGGAGTGACC
Organism: Sphenostylis stenocarpa; assembly: GCA_963425845.1. NCBI lineage: Eukaryota > Viridiplantae > Streptophyta > Magnoliopsida > Fabales > Fabaceae > Sphenostylis > Sphenostylis stenocarpa. The sequence continues at coordinate 27,438,301 of OY731402.1, read as the reverse complement.
ATAATTCTAGATGATGATATTTGGGAAAATGTTGCTCACTTCCCAATTAGAGAAGATGCTATTAACGTTTATGGTGAGCTAGATGATTTTGACAGGTTCCTAGCTTATAGATCTTTTCTGCGGAATCCCTCCATAGAGATTGGACGTATTCTTCATGCTGGACCCTTGAAGAAGGAAGAACGCATGATTCTTCATTTGCTTGTCTGGATTTTATGTCCCCGGGCCACAAATCATGCCCAATGCTCTTCTATTGATCTTCGCATTATTCATGCCATAATGAATAATGAACCTTTAGATTGGGGTGCTCTTGTCACAATGACAATGTTAAAGGCCAAACGTCATCCAACATTCAAAATTCCATATGCTCTTCTTGTATCCCGAATTCTTGAATATAAAGGAGTCAATGTCGAAGGTGAACAAGTTGTCCGAACTACTAACTTGAACCGCATGCTGGACGAGCACTTTGATTCATCTACAAATGGTGCGGGTCAATGAAATCTATGTTCACAAAGATGACGTTCAAAATCAAGGTGATGCAAATGAAGACTCTGATGAAGATATGCCTCCAGCTACTGATCTTCCCTCTAACCAAATCCAAAGTGTTGGAACATCCTCTTCTCATCAAGAAACAAGACAATCCATGGAAGATATGCTTTTCGACATGAATCAAAGAATGCAATCATTCTTCAATCTTTCTGGTGCACGGCATGATGAAATTATTCGCCGTATATCCGATGTAGATGATAGAGTAGGTAGATTAGAAAATAGATTTGATACTCACTTTAATGATGAGGATAGTGAAGAATTTTAGATTTTATTTTGTTTATATCTTTGTATTGTTATGAATGAATGATTATGAAATAAAATTTGATGCTTCTTTCATGCTATGATTGAGGGGGAGCTTTCTCTAACTTATGCATATTTTGAGGGGGAGCTCTTATGATTGATGTTGCAGAGTTCTTTTTGATTATAATCAAAATAGGGGGAGAAAAATTTAAAGCCTATGATTCAATATTAAATGTTATCTGGTATGTTTAATGTGTTTGTTAGTATGACAGATAAAACAGGTTATTACAAGGGCTTTAAAAAGATAATTTTGATCATCATCAAAAAGGGGGAGATTGTTGAACATTCAAGGACTTGATGTTGCAAATAATGATCATGAAGAATGTTGATTTTGATGATGATCCAAGAGCTTAAAGACTTAGAGTATTGAAGATTGAAGATTGATGATTTCTGTATTGTAATAACTCTGTTTTAGTTTGATTGAGTCTGTAATTATAGAGTCTAAGATAGCCGGTACATAGTCTATAACTTAGAAGCTTCAAAATGCTCAAATTTATCATGCAGGCTCGGCTTTAATCGATTATATAGGTAAATAATCGATTAAAACAGTGAGAAAACCACTTTCTATACTAAGTCACTGTTTTAATCGATTAAAAAGCAAAATAATCGATTATTTCGTACCGTTCCGTACAGATAATCGATTATTTCACCAAATAATCGATTAAACCAGAGAGGATTGGGTTCTGACGTATTTGGCTCTGTTTTAATCGATTAAAACTCCATTTAATCGATTATTTCAGTCTGTTTCTGATTTTAAACATCAAACAAACCCTATTTTCGAAAACCCAATTACCAAGAACCCTAGTTTCGAAATCCCCAATTCCTAAACCCTAATTTCCCTACTTAAACTCTGCTTTGGCACTCAGAAAACAAGAACAACTCTTTCCATACAAAAGTTAAGTGCTGTGAGTGCCAGAGAACTGTTTGTTGCAAGGAAAGGGGGCTTTTGGAACCTGGTGTGAGGCTAGAAGCGATAAGAATCACTAAGTGGAGTTCTTAGTGGATTGTGTGCTGTGCCGTCTCTAGGGAAAGCTGTTCTTCATCTCTTGTGGATTTCAAGAGAGGTGTTTTCGTATCTTTATCTTTTCATTTGTAATCTGTTTATAACAATTTGTTCTTAGTGACAGCGTTAATCCTCTTTTGAGTGATTAGCAACTGGACGTAGGGTCTTTTGATCCGAACAAGTATAAACCTACTGTGTAATCTTCTCTACTCTTCTCTATTTACATTTACGCAGTTTTTAATCGGTAAAATTTGGGGAAAATTTTGAAAACCTAATTTTTATTAAGAAACCAATTCACCCCCCCCCCCTCTTGGTTTTTGTCCGACCACGCGAACATTCCGCTGCGCGATTTTAACAAAAAGTGCATTTTTGAATGGGTTTATCAAAGAGGAAGTGTATGTGGAACAACCCCCTGGATTTGAAGATTTTAAATATCCTAATCACATTTTTAAATTGAAGAAAGCTTTACATGGTTTGAAACAAGCTCCTAGGTCTTCGTATGAAAGATTAAGTAGTTTTCTAATTTCAAATGACTTTTCTAGAGGAAAAATTGATTCCACCCTGTTTATTAAGAAGGTAAAGGATCATATCCTGTTAGTTCAAGTATATGTTGATGATATTATTTTTGGATCAACTGATAATTCTCTGTGTGAAGGATTTGCTAAGATAATGCAGGGTGAATTTGAAATGTCAATGATGGGAGAATTAACATTCTTCCTTAGACTTCAAATTAAACAACTTAAAGATGGAATTTTTGTGTCTCAAACCAAATACTGCAAAGAGATTCTCAAGAAATTTGGAATGGACACTTCAAAGGAAGCTAACACACCCATGGGAACATCATGCTATTTAGACAAGGATGAATAAGGTTTGGAAATTAATCAATCTATGTATAGAGGTATGATAGGTTCACTATTATACTTAACTGCAAGTAGACCTGATATTATGCATTTTGTTTGTGTGTGTGCTAGATTTCAAGCATGTCCAAAAGAATCTCATTTAACTACAGGAAAACGGATCTTAAAATATTTAAAAGCAACTACAGGATTTGGATTATGGTATCCATCTGAAGCTTCTCCTAGTTTAATAGGATATTTTGATGCTGATTATGGTGGATGTAAGATTGATAGAAAGAGTACTAGTGGAACATGTCATATGTTAGGATCATCTTTAGTATCTTGGCATTCTAAGAAACAAGCATGTGTTGCTTTGTCCACAACTGAAGCTGAATATATTGCAGCTGGTAATTGTTGTGCACAAATCCTATGGATGAAGCAACAACTAGAAGATTATAATATTTTTCTAGATAATATTCCTTTGATGTGTGATAATACAAGTGCAATCAATCTTACTAAAAATCCAGTAATGCACTCTAGAACTAAGCATATAGATATTAAACATCATTTCTTTAGAGATCATATTAGTAAGGGAAATTGTAAAATTGAATATGTTGATACAAAACATCAATTAGCAGATATTTTTACCAAACCTCTTCCCAAAGATAGATTCTATGATCTTAGAAGACACTTAGGAATATTAGAGATAATCTAAACTCTGCTTAACTAATCAATATTTACATTTTGTACTGTAATAATCGATTATATAGGGAATTAATCGATTATCATGTGTTTATAACATTGAAAATTTGTTAATCTCTATAAAATAATTGATTATCTTGGATAATAATTGATTGTTGAAGTTTAAACAAGTGAAATATATGAAATCTTTCTATAATAATCGATTATTTGGGGTAATAATTGATTATCTGGCCCAAAATTGCCCAAAACCAATATTTTTCCACTGGAATAATCGATTATCCAGCCTGATAATTGATTATCTCTACACTTGAAGAAATAATCAATTATCAGAGACTGATAATCGATTATCCTGTGCCGTTGTGGGTTCTCTAGTCATTTGTAACGGCTATTTTGGCTCAAATTCTCCTCCAACTAGCCATTTATGACTGTTAGAATGTTTGTCTATATATAGGAAGCCTTCAATTCACATCTACACACCTTCAAACCTTGAATCAAAGCATTCTACAATCGTTCAAGCTCTCTTGTCTCCTCAAAACCTTATTCTTCTCAAAAACTTGTTCAAGCTCTCTTGTTTACTCTCTTTCTAATCTAAAGGGCTTCATCATCTCGTAGTAAGATCCCAACAAGGAGAAGATCCGCTCCTGCTTTTCATCCCCGTCCCAATTCAATTGAAGGGTGGATCTCCGACGATGAAGGAAGACAGGAATTCCTAACTTTCTGGAAAGAAAGGGGCATTATCACTCCCAAATATATTATTGGTGATCAATTCATCAATAGGGGCTTCAACTTTCCAAATCTCCTTGAGCAGCAAGGTGTCCTTCCATTCATAGAAATACAAGGTACTTACTACCCAGATTTAGTTAGGGTCTTCTATTCACGCTTTAAATATAGAGATCATATCGCTACTTCTAGAGTCAAGGGTGTGACCCTCATCCTTGATGATGACATCTGGGAAAATGTTGCCCACTTTCCTTTAAGGGAGGATGCTACCAATGTTCTTGTAGATTTAGAAGATTTTAATAGAATTATGGCCTACCGCTCCTTTCTCCGCAACCCCTCTATGGAAATTGGCCGCCAACTTTTGGCCAGGCCTTTAAAGAAAGAAAAATGCCTTTTGTTGCATCTTCTTGTCTGGATTTTATGTCCCCGGGCAACCAACCATGCCCAATGTTCTTCTGCTGACCTTCGCATTATTCATGCCATCATGAATAATGAGCCCATTGATTGGCCAAGCTTAGTTACTTTAACAATGCTCAAGGCGAAGCGTCACCCAACATTCAAGATTCCATACGCTCTCCTAATATCCATAATTTTTTAATACAAGGGCGTAAATGTTGAAGGAGAACAATGGGCCTGGACCCTAAATTCAAACAGAATGCTAGATGGCATGCTCACTCAGCTACAGATGGTGAACGTAAACGGCATTTACGTTCATAAAGATGATGCTCCTCACATTGCCAACATGGTTCAAGATTCTGATGATGAGGACATGCCTGTTGCTGAAATGCCTACTGAAAACATTTCTATTGCTGGGACGTCATCTGCTCATCCTACATCTCGTCCGTCTATGGAAGATATGTTGTTTGATATGAATAAAAGAATGCAAGAGTTTTTCACTATCTCTCAAGAACGACATTAGAAAATTATTCGACGTATTTCTGATGTAGATGATAGGGTTTGTAATTTAGAAGACAGATTTGATGCCCAATTTAACAGTGATAAAAGTGAAGATTTTTAATCTCTTCAACATATTTCTTGTTTGCAATTAATTTGATTTATGAAATAAAAATGGTATTTTTGCTTTGATTGAGGGGGAACTATTTTCTATATTATGCACTTATTGAGGGGGAGCTTTCATTTTTTATCATAATCAAAATAGGGGGAGAAATTATTTAAAGCCTCTAATGTTTATTAATTTTAAATGTTGTCTGGTATGTTTAATTATTTTGTTAGCTGTGACAGATAAAACAGGTTATTACAAAGGGATTTGAAGGAAATTTTAATCATCATAAAAAAGGGGGAGATTGTTGAACATACAAGGATATGAATGTTGAACATACAAGGATATGAAGCCTGTAGATTTTGATGATTGATTCAAGAATAAAGGACTTAGAGATTTGAAGACTTGTAATCTTATGTAATAACTCTATTTTTAAGTTTTTAAGTTTGTAATATTAGAGTCCAAGATAGCCAACACATAGACCATCCTTTAAAAGCTCCAAAAACTCATTTTTATCAAAATTACACTGTGAGGATAATCGATTATTACAGCAAGAAAACCATTTTCAGGAAATCCTCTCTGTGATAATCGATTATCACTCAGGATAATCGATTATCTATGATAATCGATTATTTGGCCAGATAATCGATTATCCTGGCCCAGTTTTGTTCCCCTGCAAATATGGCTCTGGAATAATCGATTATTACTCAAGATAATTGATTATTTGCATCTGTTATGTGTTTTGAAATTCAAAATTGGACCAAGTTTCGAAAACACTATTCCCAATTCATCTGTTTATGAAAATTCCCAATTCCCAGACCATATTCTCTCTACTTAAGGTTCTCTAAGGCTCTCTACAAATGGAACAAACCTTTTTTATACAAAAGTTAAGAGTTGTGATTGGTAGAGAACTTGTTGTAGGAAAGAAATAGGGGCTTTTGAAAACCTAGTTTGGGCTAGAAGCGATAAGAATCACTGAGTGGGTTTCTTGGTGGATTGTTTGTTGTGTCGTCTCTAGGAAAAGTTGTTCTTCACCCTTTGTGGATTCAAAGGAGGTGTTCATCTCTTGTGTGACTCAAGAGAGGTGTTTTCTTTACCTTATCTTTTCAATTTGTAATCTGTTTGTAAACTATGATTATAGTGATAGCATTAATCCTCTGTTTGAGTGATTAGCAATTGGACGTAGGGTCTTTTGATCCGAACCAGTATAAATCAACTGTGTAATCTTCTATCCCTTGTCTATTTACTTTACACAACATTTTAATCGGTGAAATTTGGGAAAAATTTTAAAACCCTAATTTTTGTTTAAGAAACCAATTCACCCCCCCCTCTTGGTTTTTGTCCATAAATGCAAACATTCCGCTGTGCGATTCTAACACCAAGGTGCCTCCATTATAGGGTCCCCACTCTCCAACCTTCTGACCGTGCTTAGCACTACGGCCATAGTCAGTCTTTGTGCCAAAAGAGGAAGGTTATCACCTTGAGTGGTGGTTTCCGATCATATAAGTGGGCTCATGGCCCTCACTACGATAAACCGTACCTGCCACCCAGTCCCTATGGATTTCTCACTTGCCCCCGGGTATAGAGGGAACTGTTGTGTGCAAGGGTTTGTGTACAGTTCGTATTTCAAACAATTGCATAAAATAAACAAACAACAATTATTAAAGCCAAGCAAATAAACATGTTATAAAACAAGGTAAGGGTAAAAGCGAAATTTCTATGTTTATCTATTAAACCGGCCCATCACTAAATGGGATCAACTCTCTAGGCTTCCCTAGTGGAGTCGCCATCTGTCGCCACCGTCAAAAGAGGCGGTCGGAGCGACGCGATGGTTCTGACTTTCGTTTCGCGTTTTAAAAGCGTGACGTTACAACGCCTTTAGGTTATCCGATAATCGGGCTAGACCTAAGAGCGAGGTTTTCGAAAAGGAGCTTTTAGGTTGTCCGATAATCGGGCTGGACCTAAGAGCGAAGTTTTCGAAGAGGGTTCTTATGGAGTCGCCACCGATGTTTTTACCGAAAACATCGGAAAAGGAAAAAAAGAAGGCGCTGGTTTTTAGAAAAAAACCAACTTTGGTCATTATAACCAGAGTTGGGTAAGGGAGTTAGTTACGTGTAGGGAAGGTATTAGCACCCCCACGATGGCCCTTTCGGGTTCCCTATGATGGGCCATTTATTTCATAAATAAACTTTAAAATGATGCTTTTACCCTTTTTATTTGCGGAATTTAAAAATAGTGACTACATGACCCTAGCAGCTAATGTACAAATAATGTAAATAACAAAGCGGTAAGAGAGAAGGAGAAAGTGAAGAAACCTTCGAGGCAAGATTTCTTGAGTGATTCTCTTAAAATAGGACGCTTTTTGGCAGTCCTTCCCTCTACAATGTCGGTCGCTCTTTCTTGTAACGTTATAAAATACTCTCTAAGAACACTCAGAAAACTCCGAAATGCTTCGGAGGGGCTCTAGGAGAAGAATTTGAAGAAATGATAGAAGGAAAAGTTGAAGAACTGTGTGAAATGAAGGGGAGAGCACCCTCTTTTTATAGGGATTCGTGCCTGTCAGATCGAGACCGCCATCTCGCCTGGCACGGTCGAGACTGCCATCTCGCCTGGCATGGTCAAGATCGCCATCTCGCCAAATGGGACGGCGGTCTCGTCTTTGGCAAATGGCGAGACGACCGTCTCACCAATCGAGGCGGCGGTATCGATTTGTCAAATGGCAAGAAGGCCGTCTCGCCAAACGGGAAGGCAGTCTCGCCATGGAATGTGGCGAGACGCTGGTCTCGTCCTTTGCTGATGGCGAGACGGCGGTCTCGACCTTTCAGGTGGAAATCCTTATTTTTTCTGTACAAAAAGCTTTCCTACTCTAATATGGGGCCTATTAGTCTATCCTAGGGACCTTTCAGGACTTGCCCATCTTCGAATTGGAGGTCTTTCGCTCTTTATTTTGAGACCGGATAAGATTTGGGGTCTATAGTGATGATCATTTATTTTATGAAAATGCGAGTCATAAACCATCACGTCGTGACTGCTCGCCTTTTTTGGTTCCTCTCCCTTAGCGGTTAGGGATGGTAGTGACAGATCACTAGGGAAGCCTAGAGAGTTGATCCCATTTAGTGATGGATTAATTCAAAATAAATAAAAAGAGATTTGAAATTATGCCTTTACCCTTCTTTGTTTGTATAACATGATTTATCTGTATAGCTTTAATAATTGTTGTATGTTTATTTTCTGCAATTGTTTGAAATAAAAATTGTACACAACATTTGCACACAACAGTCCTCTACACCCGGGGGCAAGAGAGAATAACCATAGGGAGTGGGTGGCATGTACAGCCGACCATAATAATGGCCTTAGTGCCAGTAGGTCATTGTCGAAAACCACCACTCAAGGTGATAACCCTCCTCTCTCAGTCTGTAGGACGTCGACAAGGCCTCAGGAAACGCATGGTCTGAGGGCTAAGAGACTGTGGGAACCCTATAATGGGGGCACCTTGGGGACCTGGCCTTTGTGAGGACAGTTAGAACCTACCCTTGCAAATGCACTTTTCTACATGATACCCCTACCTCGTGATTAAAACATCATCGCTCTGCTTGCGGATGAGTGAATTGTTTGTGCATATGTTTGTTGCATTTGTTTGTTGTATTAATAAAAAAAAGCATACAATAGCTAAAATAAACAAAAATTCTTAAAACAAAAAATAATCACATTTCAAATTTCTTTTTAAAACCCTTCTTATCTCAAATAGTCTTCATTTAAGCTAGCCTAGTTCAGGTTCTTTGAAAGCTAAGTAGAAGAGATAAAGGGTTACAAAAAATACAAATAGAAATAATAAAATATAATAAAACAATTTCGACAAAGCCAAGTCGTTCATTTCAAAAACAAAAAAACATAAAAAAATAAACAAAAATAAAAAACACAAAAAACAGTAATAACAAAATCTAATAAAAAGATTTTGGCAAAGTCAAATCATTCATACCCTCATCATTTCAAGAGCGGTAAAAATAAGAGAGAAAATAAATGCATATGGAAAGCATGCATGCACATCATCTTAATAAAAGTCTCTCATGCATAAATACATTCATTTTAGGGGCACTAGATATCCTTTAGACAAAGGCGAAAGAGACCCAAGTGTGTTTGTAACCTTCGTTATACTTGTCAATCTATGACAAAGAAGGGACAAGTGTGCTAAGGTTTGGTAACTTTTGTTACACTTGTCAATCCATGATGGGGAAGGAACTATTACACTGAAGTGGGTATGGTGCTCCATGAAGCATAAGCTTTAAGTCTTAAGGCATATCCATCTCATTAATAAGAATAAAAACCCTAATTCATTTTGCATGCTAGCAAGTGGTTGGTCTTCTTCTTGTCCTCACCTGTGCTAAAAAAGCCAAGAGGATGGAGCAATTGGAAGAGCAAAACTGCAAGTTCACTGCTAAGCTTAATGCCATGAAGGAACAAATAGCGCAGTTAAGGGAGCGGTTAGAGGAACAAAACCGCAAGCTCACCATTGAGCTTAATTCCGTGAAGGAGTAGATGGCACAGTTAATGGAACTAATGCGTCATCATCATCAACATGTCCACAATAAGGGTCCCCCACAACGACCATGTGGGCAAAAGAGTGGAGCAAGAACTGAAGAGTGGGAGGATTACGTAACCTCCCTCATCCACATCATTCAAGAAGTTCCTTAGCAAGAAGGAGAGGCTAAGTGTGAATGCTATCAATATTTCCACTCCTTCTTCCTCTGCGCGACCAACTAGGCAGCCACTCAAACAAGAGGGGAAATTTACTCCCATTCCAACCTCCTACGGGAGTTTTCTATCAAAGTTGGTAGAGGACAAGCTCCTAGCACATGTTCCTCCGAAGAAGATGAATCCACCCTACCCCAATTGGTACAAGCCAACGAAAAATGTGATTACCATTCGGGGTGCTCCAGGGCATTCTGTGGAAAATTGTGTGAACTTGAAGTATAAGGTTCAAGAATTATTGGATGCCGGGTGGATCACCTTCGATGCTCCCGCTCCTAATGTTGATATCAAGCCTCTATCGTAACCAGAATAGTGAGGTTGGATAAGAGAAGGTTAGCTGATTAGGGCTCCATATATTTTAAGCTTCATGTGTATCTCTCACAGTCCCTGCCCGTGGTCACGAGATCTCTGATTAAAAGGGCTTTGTAAATATTTCTTTTTTATCAATACAATGAGACATTTGCATAAGCATTCATATTCTTTTTCATTCTTTTCTCCCTCATTTTTCTTTCAAAATAATTAATAATAAAATATAATCCTAAACAAAACCGTAAATAAAAAATAATCATGTATGTGATGGATGACTCTCTGTGGGATCCAAAAGTCGAAGCCGAATGAATCAAGTCAGACAGTGAAAAGGGGACCGTCTCCCCGGACATACAAAGGCTATTAGAAAAAGAAGCTCAATCTATACAGCCCTACTAGGAAGAAATCGAGGCCATCGATGTGGGGCCAAGGAAACGATAAGAAGGAAATAAGTATGGATACCCAAATCAATGATAAACGTCAGGGAAGGTTTGGTACAACTGCCAAGAGAGTATGTGGAAGCATGCGCATGGTCCTACCATGACATGCCAAGATCTCAAAATTCAACATCATAAGTCCTCTCCCTACCGACCTAAAATGAATGGTGTAGTAGAGGCAGCCAATAAGAAAATCAAAAGGATCATCCAAAAGATGGTCAAAACCTACAGGATGCATGAAGTGTTACCCTCTGCCCTTCAGAGGATATCAAACATTCGTACGAACCTCCACAGGAGCTACTCCATCTTCCCTTGTATATGGCATTGTCGCCGCCGTCAGAAGAGGCGGTCGGAGCGACGCGATGGTTTTTATATGACTCGCGTTTTCTTTGAAAGAAACGGTTCAACGCCTTTAGGCCGTCCGATAACCGGGCTAGACCTAAAGGTGAGGTTTTCGAATAGGTTCGAGGAGTCGCCATCAGTGTTTTAACCTTAAACACTGAAAAAGGTAAAAAAGAAAAAGGCAGTGGTTTTAGAAAAAACCAACTTTGGCCATTACAACCAAAGTCGGGTAAGGGAGTTAGTTACGTGTGGGGAAGGTGTTAGCACCCCCACAACGCCCCTTTTGGGTTCCCTATGATGGACTAACTTAGAAAATAAACACTTAAAGAAATTACATTTTTACCCTATTATTTAATCTACTTGCAGAATTTAAATATCTACATGGCTCTATTATCTAATGCACACAAAGAAAGCGATAAAGAAAGCAGTAAAAGAGACAGAGAATAGAGAAGGAACCTCCGAAGCGACCTCTATATTAATTCTTCTAAAACGTGAGGACGCTTTTTGGCAGTCCCCGCACTCTACAAGCATGCTCCTCCCCACAAAATAAAGACAAATCACTCTACCGAGGGCTGGATGCCTTAAAAAGAGACTTCCTTAACCGATTTCAACCTTAATGGAAATCGGAAAGCTCCCTCGAACCCCGGAATAATGCTCAGGGTCACTCTCAAGTGCCAAAAAGCTTCCAAGAGAGTGGAGGAGTGGAAAAGGTGTGAAAATTCGGAGGAATGAGGCCCCTATTTATAGGGATTCGGGCCTAGAAAAGGTGGACGCCCGTCTGGACAAAGCGGACGGCCATCCAGGGAAAAAAGTGGCCATGGACGGCCGTCTGCCTGCTCTGGACGGTCATCCACCTGTTCTGGACGACCATCTGTTATCTCCGACGGATTTCCCGATTTTTAATGCCTCTAAAAACCCTTCCTATCCTAAATGGAACCTAGAACAATCTACTAGGGATTTGATAAAGTCTTAACCATCTTTGGAATGGGCGATCTTTGGCTTTATTAAGGGTCCGGGCAAGATTTGGGGTCTACAGCTTCCCCTCCTTTACCCGACCAATTGACCATGGGTTAACATACCATGAGGTCTATTGGCGGGTCAAGGAGTTAACCCTCTTGCCCAACTGTCTTCTGGATGCTCCTCTTGTTGTGGAGGTTGACCCTTCAGAATATACGTAGAGAATTCCGGGATGCTCCTTCGATGCGGTAGCTGACCCCTCGGTTGATGAGTATGAACCCCCATCAGGTTAGATGCCTCAGGATGCTCCTTCGACGCGGTAGCTGACCCTTTGACTGTGGCGGTGGCTTCAGGATGCTCCTTCGGTGCGGTAGCTGACCCTTCGGCTGACACGTAGAGAATTTCGGGATGCTCCTTCGATGCGGTAGCTGACCCCTCGGTTGATGAGTATGAACCCCCAAAAGGTTAGATGCCTTAGGATGCTCCTTCGACGCGGTAGCTGACCCTTTGGCTTGTGGTGGCGGCTTACTGCTTCTGGTCATGCGCCGGCTTTGCTTGGTGTGCAGGTCTTTGTCTTCAGGTCTTTCGCTTCCTGAAGAGGTGGTGGCAGCTTACTGTTTCTGATCATGCGCCGATTTTGCCTCGGTGCAGGTCTTCGTCTTCAGGTTTTTCCGTTTCCTGAAGAGGTGGTGGCGGCTTACTATTTCTGATCATGCGCCGATTCCATGGGGAGTGATTGTCTTTGACTTTTGTGTAGCCCTCCGTGATGTCGGGGAGTCTTCGCTTTTGGCTTTTTGTTTAGTCGTCCAGCTTCTTGACTGCTAGGGATTCTTGATGAATGCCTTCTAGGCAAGAATCCATTGGGGATTCGGCCTTTTATTGGTTGTGGCAATTGGAATACTTGATTAATTTCTTATTTTTCCGCGGTTTTATTCCTCTTTTTTATTTGGAATTTTGGCTCTCTTTTTTTTGGAATTGTGCCTTTTTATTTTCTTTGTTTCTTCTGTGCATGCTGGCTCTGAGCTGGATGTTGAGGATGGATGCAGAGAGGCAACAAGACGAAAACATAAAGTCTTATTTATTCATTTTGCGGAAAATTAAAGTACAATAGGAGATTTATAAAGATCTCAGCTTTCCGGCTCTGAGCTGGATGCTGAGGATGGTGATGGCGAAGGGAGTCAGCGGAGTACGCGGTGCTGGAATTCTTCCTGGCTTCGGATCATGCCGTGTAGGTCCTGGCCCATCGTGTCCATTCTCTGCATGAGGTCGTCTACCCTTAGGCTAAGGCTTTCTCGGCCTTGCTCATAGCTCTGCTGCCTTAAGGACAACTGATCGATTTGTTGGCACAGGTGCTGGTACTGCCTATCCGAGTGGGCCCTGTCATCGCTCATGTGCCGGTGCAGGCTGGCGAGACTATCTTCATATTGTGTCTGTTGCTGTTGGGATCCTGGAGGGACGGGCGTCTCTTGCGATTCTGAAGCGTCCATCTCCTGGATGTCGAACGTCATAGCAAGGATAGGGTGTATGACCCAGGAGGTGCCCTAACGGGTGAGCATGCTCATGTGGGCGAGTACCGGACCATCTATGAGTTTTGGTCGCAGGGCAGCGGGGATGTCTTCTCCATCAGTGCATCCCCAGTACTCAGCTAGAGGAGTGATAAGGGGGCCAACCATGAGGGATCTTGTAGGGCCTCATGTCCTTAAGTCCTTCAGGGCCTTTAAGAAAAGGTAGCCCGGGTTGCATCGGATCCCTTGATGCATGCAGTAGATGACAAATAGGTCCGCCTGAGTGACCTTGCCTTGACTTTCCTTTCGGCTATGAAGGGTTCCTGCTAGCAACTTATGACAGATGAAGAGAGGCGGGAGGAAGGCGGTCCCTTTTGGATTAGTGGGAAAGTGCCGGGAGCCGGTGACCTCCTCCCATATCTGACTGGTGGTGAGGGTAGTTGGCCTTTCACAGAATGCCCCCCTGTATTCCGGTGTCTCGATCTCTGCGGGCTGGTGGAACCCCATGAGGATGTTGAAGTCGTCTATGACATTAGTCTGGTAAGCCCCATTCATCCAATAGGTGACTGCTGGGACAGGTGGAAGCCTGGGGATCATAGATGGTAGGTCTATGAGTGTGACCGAAGCAAGGAATTCCAGCGTGGTCGTGCGGTGGATGCGGGTAGGTGGATCTTTGAGCAGGAAGTCCCATCCTATACCTTGGATGTACCTCCTTACATCCTGATCCCAACTGAACATTGCTAGGATGCTGAAGTCTAACCAGAGCATAGGGTGCCAAACATACTAGCTGATATTGGCAAATCTGGCCAGGTGCTGCTCAGTCAGTTGAGTGGGAACCTGAGGAGGAGGGATGCCCCTTATGGGTCCCCGGGAGCGCTTCTGACGTGTAAACGACTCTCCACGATCCATTACTCAACCAAGAACACTCAAAATATGCAGATGGAGGTGTAGGAGGAAGGGAGAATGCAAGAATGGGGTGCCATGAACCATTTGGGGCGCCCAAATTTATAGGCAAAAGAAACAGGGGCGGACGGTCGTCTGCTCTAGGTGGACGGCCGTCTGCCCCCAACGGCTACCCATGGACGGCCGTCTGGCAAGGGTGGACGGCCGTCTGCCCCCCAACGGCCCCTTTTGGACAGCCATCTGCCTTAAACAGACGGTCGTCTGCTCTTTTTGCTGTTTTTTTTTTTTCTTTTGTTTATTATTTTTGAAGGAAATAGGACCTTATTCATCAACATTTATGCATGTAATGTTCATGATATGCAACTTATAATGCTATTTCAGTTAATTACTTTCAGAAAAGTTAACTGATGTACTCCTGACGAGGGAATTCTTCTGGTGCCACCTTCAGCTGTACCATTTCTGCCGTTTTGGATTTGCCTTAACCGAAGAATGATCGTGATGAAGAGCTATTTCGTCATACTAGTGTGCTTCTTCCCCTCTTTTGGAATTTCAATCCTCCTATTGATTACTGTGCTTTCATATTACCCGGTTAATCGCTAGAATATCATAGTGATAAGGGTCAAGAAAAAAGAAGGAAAAGGATGATTAAATCAAAGGTTTGTGTTTTTAGAGGGGATTTCTTGAAACCAATGGTATCTGTAAGCACGGATAGCCAAGGTTAGTCAAACTGTTTAGGCTTAGCTTAAACAAACGTTCGTTTGTGGGGTTGCGTCTTTGCTTGGTGAGCATTGCGGCGCCTACTAAGGCTGATTGTCTTTCCTAGACCGCCTTTCGGGTTTTCAATCTAGGATGTTGCGTTTCGTCCTAACTTTTGTTGGGGTTTCTTTTTATTATGCTTGTAGAAACCCTAATGGACTTTGTTTTGTAATCCTATCTTTTGCCTAGGCTACCCTTTATTATCGGTCGAGTTTCCTAGCGGGTTGACCCTAACTTTTGCGTAGCCCCCTTTGTGGGTTTCCTACCGGGTTAGATGCCCTTTCTTTTTGGCCTTCGGCTTTTATGGGCTTTCTTATTATTTTGGCAATGTTGGCAAAACATGGTTTCACTATGATGGGGTAAAACCTTTCATGTTTCTTGATCAATCAATGATGGTTTAATTTGTTTCTTTATTGTTGGTGCGCTTTCAAGTTTTTAGACGCCTTTTTTAAATGTTTGCTTAAGCATGGTTATTAATGGGGCGTAGACATGAGTAGTAAGAAAAGAAGCAGATAGTAAGAATTATATTCTCCTGTGATTAAAAGGGTAATATGTGCCCTGAAAATGCCCGGGGGTCGGGCTGCCCCCGGGGAGTAATCTCTAATAGTCATTGGGTTTACATTCCTTAAAAAATGGAAGAAGAACACCTAATGACTAAAGTTGCTCCCGACGCCTGTATCCCTCCGCTTTGGAAGATCTGATTCAGCGGGAGGAGGGGAGACTTTCCCTTTATTCTTGTATTAGGGTTGTACCCTAGACCGCGTTTCAAAGGATTCTCCTTGAAATCTGGTGGCTCTCTTATTCCTTGGGAATTTGTACCGAGTCCCTGGCCTAGGCGGTATCCGTATTTTGTCATCATATGCGCCACCCTCATGTTATTGGGAGGTCTTTCAACATTGGCAATCTCTAGCGCCTGGAAGGATGTTTCGATGACCTCTTCTGTTGTATCCACATAAGGTAGGGTAGACGGCTTGCTGATCAAGATGTCATCTTCGGCTTGAACTGTGACCAGTTTGTCGCCTACCACGAATTTGATCCTTTGGTGGAGCGTTGATGGGATTGCTTTGGCGTCGTGAATCCAAGGTCTGCCGATGAGGCAACTATAAGCAGGAGTGATATCCATCACATGGAAGTCCACGTTAAAAATAGTGGGACCTACCCGGATTGGTAGATTGATTTCTCCTACTACCTCACGTTTTGATCCGTCGAAGGCTCAAACGACGGTGCTGCTTGGACGCATATGGGCTCCTTGAATTGCCAATTTGTTGAGCGTGCACCTAGGCATGACGTTCAGGGATGACCCATTATCCACCAGGACTTTGGCGATGAGGTATTCTTTACACTTGACGGATATGTGCAAAGGCTTGTTATGGCTCGACCCTCCAGGGGGAAGTTCTTCATCGGTGAAGGTAAGATGATCAGTGGTTGTGATGTTCCCAATGATTCCTTCGAACTTGTCTTGGGATATGGTGTGGGATACGTAGGCTTCGTTCAAGACCCTCAACAGTGCGTTTCGGTGTGGTTCCGAACTCATTATCAGAGACAACAAAGTTATCTTCGCGGGAGTGCGGTTGAGTTGGTCTATGATGGAGTATTCACTCTGTTTTATGAATTGGAGTAAATCGTCTGCTTCCTCCTTGGATTCTCCTTTGTTTTCTTCTTCGGTTTCTTTGTTTTTTTCTTTATTTTTGGGGGCATCTTCTTGTGAATCCTTGGGAGCATATATTCGCCCACTTCTGGTCGTGCCCCCAATGCCGGCTATATTGGAAACATCTTCGTTTATTGCGTATTTCCATGGTACAGATGTGTTTGATTCGTAGGGGAAAGGACGAGGCATAAATAGTCGCAATGGTGTCCTAGTCCCTTCTTCTTTACCGATCGTGATAACCAGCGGTTGAGTTTTATTGTCCGTCGTGGGTGGCTCTGTTGAACATTCAAGGACTTGATGTTGCACTTGATGAACATGAAGATTGTTGATTTTGATGATGATTCAAGAACTCAAAGATTTAGAGTGTTGAAGACTTGTTTTTGTAGTATAATAACTCTGTTTTAAAATAGAGTTTGAGATAGCCGGTACATAGTCTGCAACTTAGAAGCTTCAAAAAGCCCAAATATATCATCCAGGCTCGGCTTTAATCGATTATATAGGGAAATAATCGATTAAAACAGTGAGAAAACCATTTTCAGTATATACTCACTGTTTTAATCGATTAAAACATCAAAATAATCGATTATTAGGTCAAATAATCGATTAAAACTTCAAATAATCGATTAAAACAGAGAGGTTTTGGGTTCTGTTTTTTTTGGCTCTGTTTTAATCGATTATAACTCCATTTAATCGATTATTTCAGTCTGTTTTTCATTTTAAATTTCAAATTAACCCTATTTTCGAAAACCCAATTACCAAGAACCCTAGTTTCGAAATTCCCAATTTCTAAACCCTAATTTCCCTACTTAAACTCTCCTTTGGCACTCAGAAAAAAAGAACAACCTTTTCCATACAAAAGTTAAGTGCTGTGAGTGCCAGAGAACTGTTTGTTGCAAGGAAAGGGGGCTTTCTGAACCTGGTGTGGGCTAGAAGCGATAAGAATCACTAAGTGGAGTTCTTAGTGGATTGTGTGTTGTGCCGTCTCTGGGGAAAGCTGTTCTTCATCTCTTGTGGGTTTCAAGAGAGGTGTTATCTTTATCTTTATCTTGTCAATTGGAATCTGTTGTAACAACTTGTTTATAGTGACAGCATTAATCCTCTGTTTGAGTGATTAGCAACTGGATGTAGGGTCTTTTGATCCGAACCAGTATAAATCTCCTGTGTAAGATTCTCTATCCCTTTCTCTATTTACATTTACATAGATTTTAATCGGTAAAATTTGGGGAAAATTTTGAAAACCTAATTTTTATTAAGAAACCAATTCACCCCCCCTCTTGGTTTTTGTCCGACCACGCGACCATTCCGCTGTGCGATTCTAACAAGTGGTATCAGAGCTTGCTTTGATAGTCATTCAAATTTTCGAAAATGGCCGGACAAAATCAAACTTTTGCCGAAGGTGCGTCTATCAACAGACCCCCACTTTTTGCGGGTCAAAATTATCCTTTCTGGAAGGTACGTATGCAAATATTTTTAGAGTCTGTTGATAGAGGCGTTTGGGACGCTATTTTAAACGGTCCGTATATTCCTAAAGTAACTGAGAACGGTGTTGACGTTCCCAAATCTTTTTCTAGATGGACTGCCGAAGAAAGTAGAAAAGCACAATTTGATGTTAGGGCTAGAAATATAATTTCATCTGCTCTAACCCTTGACGAGTTTTATAGAATTTCAGTTTGTAAAAGTGCACAGGAAATGTGGGAAATGCTAAGGGTGACCCACGAAGGAACTGACGACGTCAAAAGAGCACGTAAAAATTCTTTAATCCAAGAATACGAGATGTTCCGGATGCAACAAGGCGAAACGATATTTGACGTACAAAAACGTTTCACTCATATCGTGAACCATCTCACCAGACTAGGTAAAATTTTTGACGTTGATGAATTAAATGTTAAAATTTTGAAATCTCTGGATAGGAAATGGCAACCTAAGGTGACGGCCATCTCGGAGTCACAAAATCTTGCCACAATGTCCATGGCGGCGTTATTTGGAAAGCTTAGAGAACATGAGCTTGATCTTGGAAGGCTAAATGAGGAAGAAGGTCTATACCAAAAGAAGAACCTAGCCTTCAAAACTGAGATTTCTAAAGGTAAACATAAAAAGGAAGAAGAAGAAGACTCGGAAAATGATGAAGAAGAGTTGAGTCTTTTTATAAGAAATTTCACCAAGTTCATGAAAGCAAAAGGAAGACATCCTTTCAAAGGTAAGGGAAAGGTAAAAGAAAATACTTCCGTAAATATAAAATGTTATGGTTGTGGTGAAGCAGGGCATGTAAAGACCGAATGCCCAAACAAGAAAAACGATGAAAACAAGGGCAAGAAGCAATTCAAGAAGAAAGCCTATATTGCTTGGGACGACAGTGATTCAAGTTCGGAATCAAGCGACTCGGAAATAGAAGCAAACATTTGCTTAAGGGCAAATGACAACATATCTTCGGATTTTGAGGTTAGTGATTCCGATTCATCTTCTAGTGATGAAAATGACCATGATGAATTGCAAAATGCTTACAATGAATTATTCATTGCTTTTAAGAATTTGAAAAACGAATATATAGTTGTAAAGAAGAATCTAAGAAGATCGGAAAAGGAAATAGATGATCTTAAGAAGCATGAAACGGTATTTGCTCAAAATAGTGTAAATCATCAAGTTCCTTTGAAAAAGCCTAAAACTAAAAAGAAAAGAGTATGGGTAGAAAAAGGATCTAGAGCATGTTTGGTAAATAATGCATCTTATTCCATAGCTACATCAAAAGCATATTTTTATTGTATGAAACATGGTCATACTTCAAATAGATGTAAAATCAAACATTTTGGTGTTCCTAAAGGAAAATATATTTGGGTTCCTATAGTTAAATGAATTGTTTGTCTCTTTTATTTATTCAAAGAAAATGGATCATTTAGTATGTTTTAAACAGAATGCTTAGGTAAAATCATTTTATCTTTTCTACTGCATGAAGGTTCTTCACTTAAAGCTTTTGCAAAATGCCTCTAAAATCGTTTTAAACAACTAAAAACAAAGTATTTTTACAAAAGCTTTCTTAAACATGTTTTTAACTGATATAGTTGTGAAAGAACCGATTAAAATCACTTAGAATGTTCAAAGAAGTGTTTTTACAGTATTTTAATCGATACAACTTGTTTTTAATCGATTAAAACCATTTAGAACTCATTATGATCGATCAGAATACAAATATGACCGATCAGAATCAAATGTGATCGATCAGATTTTAATTATGAGCTGTTGAATTTTTTCAATCGATTAAAACACGTTTCAATCGATTAAAATCACTTAAAGGGTCAGGATGATCGATCGAATCCAATTATGACCGATCGAATCCAATGTGATCGATCAGATTTTAATTATAAGCGATCGAATTTTTTTCAATCGATTAAAACACGTTTCAATCGATTAAAATCACTTAAAGGGTCAGGATGATCGATCAGAATCCAATTATGACCGATCAGAATCGCTTATGATCGATCGAATTTAGTTATGATCGATCGAACTCTTTTAATCGATTAAATCTCGTTTCAATCGATTAAAACAACTTAGAAATTTTCTACACAAACGTTTTAATCGATTAAAACTTATTTTTTATCGCTTAAAATAACTTGAAAAGTTTTATGAGAAAGTTTTGCAGTATTTAAATAGATTGTTATGTCTCTAACCCCAAGGACCCAAAAGTTATGGGGACCTAAGTTTACTATGTTCTTGTTTTGTAGGAAACTTCCAAATCAAAGAAGTCTATGTGGTATCTTGATAGTGGATGCTCAAAACATATGACTGGAGATAAATCGAAATTTAATTTGCTAAGATAATGCAGGGAGAGTTTGAAATGTCTATGATGGGAGAATTGACATTCTTCCTTGGATTACAAATCAAGCAACTTAAATATGGCATTTTCATCTCTCAAACCAAATACTGCAAAGAGATCCTCAAAAAGTTTGGTATGGACACCTCAAAGGAAGCTAACACACCCATGGGAACTTCATGCTATCTAGACAAGGATGAATCAGGTTTGGAAGTTAAACAAACTATGCATAGAGGTATGATAGGATCACTATTATACTTAACTGCAAGTAGACCTGATATCATGCATTCTGTCTGTGTGTGTGCTAGATTTCAGGCTTGTCCTAAAGAATCTCATCTAATTGCAGTAAAACATATTTTAAAATACTTAAAAGGAACTACTGGTTTTGGTTTGTGGTATCTGTCTGATGCTTGTATTAGTTTAATAGGATATTCTGATGTTGATTATGATGGTTGTAAAATTGATAGAAAAAGCACTAGTGGAACATGTCATTTGTTAGGTTCATCCTTAATATCTTGGCATTCTAAGAAACAGGCATGTGTTGCTTTATCTACCACTGAAGCTGAATATATTGCAGCTGGTAGTTGTTGTGCTCAAATTCTGTGGATGAAACAATAGTTAGAAGATTATAATATCTTTTTAGATGACATACCCTTGATGTGTGATAATACGAGTGCAATTAACTTAACTAAGAATCCAGTAATGCACTCTAGGACTAAACATATAGAAATAAGACATCATTTTTTAAGAGATCATATCAGCAAAGGAAACTGTAAAATAGAGTATGTAGATACCAAACGTCAATTAGCAGATATTTTTACTAAGCCTCTACCCAAGGATAGATTCTATGATCTTAGAAGAGACTTAGGAATATTAGACATTGCCTAAATTCTGCTTAAATAAACAGCTTTTACATGATTGAAATGTTATATATCTCTTTGTCTGTAATGACGTTTCTTTATGAAATGAAATTTGTTTCTTTAAATGCTTTGATTGAGGGGGAGTTATCTCCAACTTATGCATATTTTGAGGGGGAGATCTTATGATTGTTATTGCATAGTTCTTTTTGATTATAATCAAAATAGGGGGAGAAATATTTAAAGCCTCTTATGAATTGCATGTAAATATTATCTGGTATGTTTGATGTGTTTGTTAGTATGACAGATAAAACAGGTTATTACAAGGGCTTTAAAAGATAATTTTGATCATCATCAAAAAGGGGGAGATTGTTGAACATTCAAGGACTTGATGTTGCACTTGATGAACATGAAGATTGTTGATTTTGATGATGATTCAAGAACTCAAAGATTTAGAGTGTTGAAGACTTGTTTTTGTAGTATAATAACTCTGTTTTAATTAGATTGAGTCTGTAATTATAGAGTTTGAGATAGCCGGTACATAGTCTGCAACTTAGAAGCTTCAAAAAGCCCAAATATATCATTCAGGCTCGGCTTTAATCGATTATATAGGGAAATAATCGATTAAAACAGTGAGAAAACCATTTTCAGTATATACTCACTGTTTTAATCGATTAAAACATCAAAATAATCGATTATTAGGTCAAATAATCGATTAAAACTTCAAATAATCAATTAAAACAGAGATGTTTTGGGTTCTGTTTTTTTTGGCTCTGTTTTAATCGATTATAACTCCATTTAATCGATTATTTCAATCTGTTTTTCATTTTAAATTTCAAATTAACCCTATTTTCGAAAACCCAATTACCAAGAACCCTAGTTTCGAAATCCCCAATTTCTAAACCCTAATTTCCCTACTTAAACTCTCCTTTGGCACTCAGAAAAAAAGAACAACCTTTTCCATACAAAATTTAAGTGTTGTGAGTGCCAGAGAACTGTTTGTTGCAAGGAAAGGGGGCTTTCTGAACCTGGTGTGGGCTAGAAGCGATAAGAATCACTAAGTGGAGTTCTTAGTGGATTGTGTGTTGTGTCGTCTCTGGGGAAAGCTATTCTTCATCTCTTGTGGGTTTCAAGAGAGGTGTTATCTTTATCTTTATCTTGTCAATTGTAATCTGTTGTAACAACTTGTTTATAGTGACAGCGTTAATCCTCTGTTTGAGTGATTAGCAACTGGACGTAGGGTCTTTTGATCCGAACCAGTATAAATCTCCTGTGTAAGATTCTCTATCCCTTTCTCTATTTACATTTACACAGATTTTAATCGGTAAAATTTGGGGAAAATTTTGAAAACCTAATTTTTATTAAGAAACCAATTCAACCCCCCTCTTGGTTTTTGTCCGACCACGCGACCATTCCGCTGCGCGATTCTAACAGGCTCAACCGTTGCGGAAAGACTGATGATGAGTGGTTTCCATTCTTTCTGTTGTATGACAGCACATCAGTTGACCTTTCTTTTTTATTGTCTTATTGATTTTTAAAGCAAGGAGAGATATGTGAATGAATGCGAGATGAATGCAATAAACAGTTGTATAGATAAACAAAACGTGATTCTATTTATCCGGAAAAAGTGTACATTCCCCTAGACCATGCTACGAAGTACATTTTGGCAGAAATGGAAAAGCCTAAAGAAACCCACAGGCGGGCTTTGGTTTCTACGTAATTCCCCTTCGGCTTCCCATACATGATGGGTGAGTACTTCAGATTGGCGATGGACCGCCTGGCTCATATCTTCACTGTATTTACGAGCCTCCTCTATTTTTTCCCCTTGATGGATGACCAAAGCCTGTAAGTCCTCAAATTTTTCAAGGGCTCGGTCTCTTTCTTGCAACACTTGGCCGTATTGAGCTAATCCGTCTCTCTCCTTGCATCGTAGCTCAGCCAATTTGGGCAGCTTCCTTCTTTTGCCGTGCTTCAGACCGAGTTCTTTCGAGATCTCATTGCATCATCTTGGTCACTTGTGCCTGCTTTGCCAATTCAGCCTCAAGGTGTGCTAATTTGGCCGTTATTTCCTGGATTTGATTATCCAAGTTAGCTCTAGCAACTTTAGATGCTCGGGCAACCTCTTGGTTGGAGTCAGTGCACTGGTCCTTGAGACGCTCTATCTCTTGGTCCTTCTTCTTGCATTGCCTTTGCAGACCATCGATGGTAAGGATAGATTCTTGTTCTTTTTCTTCAAGACCTCTCAATTGGGCTCCCATAACTTCTATCCTTTGGGTCAAGGCATCGACTTGGGTTCGTAGTTCTGCATTTACTGACGGTGGGGGGAATGGAGTGGATGGATGTGGCACCCTTCTATTCTTCCTCCATTCTTCAAAATCACTAGAAGCTGTTATTCGAGCCCTGCCAAGCTCTTCGTCTCCCACATAGACTGGTCTCTCCCATGCCTTTCGGATCGCGGAAGCGTCCTTGAAGCTGCTGGAACTGCAGAAGAAACACAATCCCCCAATTTCTTCCTGTGTTGGGGTGGTCTACTTCCTCATGAGCTGCCTCATAGCTATCTTCGGAGAATAAGTTATGAAACCCCTAAGGCCCAATAATGGTACACTAGGGTGATCTCCGCATCGGATAAGAATGGGGCCAGGTCGAAACCAAGGACATACCCAGGATATGTGATCTATGTTCCAGTGCTCCAACTCAGTCTTCCACTCCATGGCACCACGATGATGGAGGGGGATTTTCGAGAAGTTCCTCAACGGGTCTGGGAATGCCCCCATGTGGCTTGAAGCATAGAAGTGAGTGATACCCCAAACAAAAAATAATGTAGAACAACAGCGGAGTGTTTTTCCTTGCTTGTGATGACAGAATTCTACTGACAGCAAGGTGTCGGCAAGAAGCGCAGGCACCAGACTTTTTAAATGTGCGTCCCAGGCAAAGAAGGCATCCATTGCGGCGTGATCCACGGCGTCATTATGGAAAGGGAATAAAAAGGTCCCAAACATAATTAATGCCAGAGTCTTGTTGAATGTGGGCCAATGTCCTTTTTCAGCCAGAGAGGATAAGTGGTCCTCTAAAAGCGATATCTTCCACCCCTGAACGCTTCCTTTTCCCTTCAGGGCACACTGTGGAAGTGGTAATCGGATGAGGTGAGCGACCCTGTTTACTGAGACGTAGGCCCCCTGGCTAATGTATACCCCAGCTGACTTGGGCCATCTAATCATAAGTTCGTACTCTTCCAAAGTCGGAACCAAATCAAACTGAAGGAACTCGAAGCAGTGCAATCTGGAGTTCCAGAAGTGGATCAGGACCCTGACGAACACGTGGTCAACAAATATTTTCAAGAGGTCCAAAATCCATCCGTAAGATCTCTCGAAGTCGGATCGAACTTCTGATGACATGAGTGCGCATAACTGCTCCAACTTCTCAACACGGTATCGGGGAATGTCTACTTTTCCCAACTGTTTACTTTCTGATCCCTCCATTTTCTAGAAATGACAGAAAATGCATGGTATGAGTATGATGCTTTCGTATGCATGAAAGTGTTTGTTTTTTCTAAATATTATCATGTTTTATTTTCTATATGGTACATGATTATATATATATATATATATATATATATATATATATATATATATATTTTGAAGAATAATAAAACTACCTGTATGATGGATTCGATGCTTAATATAAAAAAGGCCCAATTTCCTTTCATTTATTTAGATTTATTTTAAAACCTTTTATCTCTCCTGTCGGACTGCGTGGCTACTTAGCTTACAAAGAACTTGAAACCAGGCTAGCTAAAAGGTAGACTGTACGAGATAAAAGTGGTTTATTGCGAAAGAATGGTTTTAGCATCCCTTATCTCTTCTCTCGGACTGCGTGGCTACTTAGCTTACAAAGAACCTGAAACCAGGCTAGCTAAAAGGCAGGTTGTCCGAGATAAGGGTGTTTATTGTGAAAATATTTATGAGTTTTTGTTTTGCTGTTGTATGATTATGCTATGCAACAAACAAATGCAACAAACGAATGCACAAACAATTCACTCATCCGCGAACAGAGTGACGTTTAATTACGAGGTAGGGGTTTCCTGTAGAAAAGTGCATCGGCAAAGGTAGGTTCTAACTATTCTCACCAAGGTCAGGCCCCCAAGGTGCCCCCATTATAGGGACCCTTCAATTTCCCAGTCTTCAAACCGTGCACGGATGTCCGTGTCGACGTTCTTAGACCGAGAAAAAGAAGGTTATCACCTTGAGTAGTGGTTTCCAACAACGACCTGCTGGCAATATGGCCATTACCATGGTCGGCCGTACCTGCCACCCACTCCCTATGTGTATTCTCTCTTGCCCCCGGGCATAGAGGGACTGTAGTGTGCAAAGGTTGTGTACAGTTTATTTCAGATAATTGCATAAAATAAGCATACAACAATTATTAAAGCCAAATAGTAAAGCATGTTATAAAGCAAGAAAGGGTAAAAGCATAATTTCTAGTTTTTATTTCCTAAACTAGTCCATCACTAAATGGGATCAACTCTCTAGCTTCCCCAGCGGAGTCGCCATCTGTCGCCGTCGTCAGAAGAGGCGGTCAGAGCGACGCGATGGTTTTTATATGACTCGCATTTTCTTTGAAAGAAACGGTTCAACGCCTTTAGGCCGTCCGATAACCGGGCTAGACCTAAAGGCGAGGTTTTCGAATAGGTTCGAGGAGTCGCCATCAGTGTTTTAACCTTAAACACTGAAAAAGGTAAAAAAGAAAAAGGCAGTGGTTTTAGAAAAAACCAACATTGGCCATTACAACCAGAGTCAGGTAAGGGAGTTAGTTTCGTGTGGGGAAGGTGTTAGCACCCCCACAACGCCCCTTTTGGGTTCCCTATGATGGACTAACTTAGAAAATAAACACTTAAAGAAATTACATTTTTACCCTATTATTTGATCTACTTGCAGAATTTAAATATCTACATGGCTCTATTATCTAATGCACACAAAGAAAGCGATAAAGAAAGCAGTAAAAGAGACAGAGAATAGATAAGGAACCTCTGAAGCGAGCTCTATATTAATTCTTCTAAAACGTGAGGACGCTTTTTGGTAGTCCCCGCACTCTACAAGCACGCTCCTCCCCGCAAAATAAAGACAAATCACTCTACCGAAATGGAACCTAGAACAATCTACTAGGGATTTGATAAAGTCTTAACCATCTTCGGAATGGGCGATCTTCGGCTTTATTAAGGGTCCGGGCAAGATTTGGGGTCTACAGGCATGGAGGTCGTACTTCCGATAAAGGTCGAAATACCTTCCCTATGAGTTATCATGGAAGCCAAAATTGACAGAAGCTGAATGGGTCCAAAGCCGATACGATCAGTGTAACTTAATCAAAGAAAAACGGTTGGACGCCATATGTCGTGGACAAGCCTATCAAAAGAAGATCAAAATGGCTTACGACAAAAAGGACAACTCCCATATTTACCATGAGGGGGATTTAATGGTAAAGAAATTACTTTCGGCCCAGAAAGTCAAAGTCGAAACAATGGGCGGAAAATTATGAAGGACCCTTTGTGGTCAAATGAGCTTCTTTAGGAGGAACTTTTATCACTAGTGGAAAAATATGATTCTATGACGACTTTTTATGACGGTTGTAATCCACCCGTCATAGTATATAGAGCGGTGACATTTTTTTAATAATATTATAAAATTTTTATGTCGGTTGTTATATAACCGACATGGTATGTGAGCAAATTCACTTTCTATGTCGGTTAAATTTCAACTGACATAAAAAGTTCACTTTCTATGTCGGTTAAAATTTAACCGACATACAAAGTGTATATTAAATCAAAAAAATTAAATATACAAGTATATAAATATATAAATATATCAAAAAATATAAATATATTTGTATTTATATATTTTGTATATAAATATAATTTATTTGTAAGTTATTTATCGAGAAAATCATAGTAGCTTAGTGGTTGGAGTATTAGTCTTCAACTCTAAGATACTTGGGTTCGAATCTTGCTAATGACAAACTTCTAATAGATAATAAAATAATATATTATAAAATATAATATAAAGGAAATGTAATTGTAAATAAATAAAAATCGTAGTAGTTTAGTGGTTGGTCTAATTCTAGACTACAATGTACTGCGTTCGAATCCTGCCAATATAAATTTTCGTAAAAAGCTCATTACTTTCTATGTCTATTCATAACAATCGACGTAAAAAGTCATACTTTCTATGACCCCTATATCTATGTCGCTTCTTTAACCGACGTAGAAAGCCAATTTTAACTGACATAGAAAGCCTTTTCTGCACTAGTGTATCCTCACTAACATGGATGAAAAAGAACTTCGACACCCTGTCAATTCCGACATGGTAAAGAAGTATTATGCTTGAAGGCATTGCTCAAGACCCGCTAGAATGAAAATCCACAAAAGGCATCCTGGGCAAAAGTTAGGGTCCACACGCCTCGCTAGGATACATCCTAGGCAAAATTTATAGGCTTCAAAAAAAATCCCCTAAGAGCAATAGTTGCCTTAGTCAAAAATTGAAAGGCGGTTAAGGTAACATCCTTCCAGAAGCAGGCAGCTTTGTATAGTCTTCACTCCAGACTCGAGCATCTCAACTAAAGCAACTAGGAAAACCAGGGGGAAGATATCATAGACATGATTGTTGTAGCCCAAACAGCATAGCCAACCTTGGCCATCCATTCTTCTTTCACTTCCTTTCTCTTGACCAATTTATGGAAATGTCTCTATATTGATAAATCATAAATATGCGCAAAGTCTTTTTGTCAAGATCATATCATGCATCATAAATAAAGAAGCATTAAAAAGGAAAAAGTGAAAATAAAAAGAAAAATAACGCCTGCTAAGAGAGTCTTAAGCAAAAGTTAGGACAACCTGCTAGATCGAAAACCCCAAAAGGGCAGTCTAGGCAAAAGTTAAGGCACTCATAAAAAGGAAAAAGTCCGCTAAGATATTCTAGGCAAAAATTAAGGCAGCCAGCTAGATCGAAAACCCCAAAAGGGCGGTCTAGGCAAAAGATAGGGCTAAATAAAAAAATATAAATAAAAGAGGAGTCCATCAGCATAATCATCAAAGTCCAACAGAAGAATGTCAGTTACTTTTCTAGATGTATCAAATAAAATAATAGATTTCATTTAGGGCATCCACACACAAGTAGTCACACAAAATGACTTTATCAAGATCAAAAATAAAAAAAATAAAAATTGCTTCAGATAAATATCAAAAAACAAAAATCATGCATATAAGGAGACTAGGCTCCATGTTTGTGTTTGAAAACCGGGAGCACCCAAAACAAGTCTCTAAATAATGCTCTCCCTCAAGAAAGCAGAGAAATTTGCCACCAATAATCAAGCAACTCAAAGAAGAATAAGAGCTTCTAGAGCCCAAAAATCCAACCGTCATCCTTCCACCCAATAAAGAGAAGGCACAAATCAATAGAAAAGTCGATGGAAAGGTTTGATCATCCCCAAGAGGATCCTTGCCTACTCCAGAGGCAAAACAAAAATATTACCCCAAGACTCAGCATCGCCACCACATGAGTCATCAAGCATATTCATTCGAAGTCTCTATCACATTCCCCAAAAAGAGAATAAAGGCATCACAAAAGCCTATCATCAATAAATCAACAAGTTAAATCTCTGTACCCCAAGGGCTCAAGAAAAAAAAGAAGGAAAAGAAAACCCTTCATCCCCAGCGAAGGCCCAAAAAGAAAAGGTCATGACAAAGGAAGGCCAATAAACCCCCAAGAGGGCCAAAAAAAAAAAGAAAAAACTTCATCCCCTGCGGATCCCCAAAAATAATAAAAAGCTTGTGTGCATAAAAGAAACTAAAAAGTAAAAAGGCACACGCATTATCCCCACAAAGAAGCCAAATTTCAAAATCACAAAAAAAGAGATAAATCGCGAAAAAAGGAGAAATTAAATAAAAATCTTAACTTTTAAGTAACCAATGAAATCCCCAAGTGGGTCACATTTGGGAGAATAAAACCCAAAATCAAGAAATAAGAAATTCCATTCCCTCACTAGAATAAGAACTTCACAAAGCCAGATCATCAACATCAATAAAGGAATATGAAATTCCATTCCCCCAGAGGGCAATCAAAAACCAGATCCCCAAGAAGTCAACTAATTCCCTGGTGGATCACCAAAAAGAAAATGTATCCCTAGTGAGCCTACCGCCAAGGCAATGTTCAAACTCACACCCTCAGAGAGTCGTTTGCCTATGCATAGGTAAGACCTGGTGAGCAAAGAGCCAGTATCCCCAAAGGGAACATCAGCCTATTTAGAGGCAAAATAGTGCAATCAAAAGTCTTCACTTCCAATGAAGTATCTGCCTAATCAGAGGCATCATCATCAGAATCAACAAATTCCAAGTGGATTCCTGCCTACCTAAGAGGCATTCATCAAAAATCCCCGGCAACCAACAAAGTCGGATGGCTACGAAAAAGCCAAAAAACAAAGAATCCCCAGCGATCAACAAGTTGGATGGCTATGGAAAAAGCCCAAAAAGAATCAAGAATCCCCAATAATCAACAAGTTGGATGACCATTGGAAAAAATCCAAAATCAAAAACAAAGAATCCCCAGCAATCAACAAGCTTGATGATTATTGGAAAAACCCAAGAAAATCAAGAATCTCCAGTGACCAACAAAAGCTGGATGACTATCAATCAAAGATCCTCAACAATCAACAAGCTGGATGACCATTAGAAAAAATCCAAAATAAAAAAATCCCTGGCAACCAACAAAGCTGGATGGCCATGAAAAAAGCCAAAATCAAAGAATCCCCAGCAACCGATGCGCTGGATGGCTATTGGAAAAGATAAAATCAAATAATCCCCAACAAACAATAAGGTGGATGGCTATCGTAAAAGCCTAAAAAAATCAAAGAATCTCTGGTACACCGGATGACTACAACAAAAAGGTCAAAAACAATTTCAAACAAAAAAAAAATACTTCCCATGGAGTCAGTGCATGAATAAGATCAGTAAGTCGCTATCACATCAGTTCAGTCCAAGGAAGGGACTCAAAGGATCGACTACCGCATCGAAGGAGCATCCTGAGAGCAAGTCTTACAATCAAAGGATCAGCTACCTCATTAAAGGAGCATCCTGAGAACAAGTCTTACAATTAAAGGATCGGCTACCTCATTGAAGGAGCATCCTGAGAACAAGTCTTACTATCAAAGGATCGGCTACCTCATTGAAGGAGCATCCTAAGAACAAGTCTTACAATTAAAGGATCGGCTACCGCATTGAAGGAGCATCCTGGGAACGAATCTTACCATTACAGGATCAGCTACCACACCGAGGGAACATCCTGAGAACAAGTCTTACAATTACAGGATCGGCTAGCGCACTGAAGGAGCATCCTGAGAACAAATCTTACCATCACAAGATCGGCTACCGCATTAAAGGGGCATCCTGAGAACGAATCAAACCAGGTGGGGGTTCATACTCATCACCACAAGGTTGAAGGGAACACCCTGTGGTCAACCCTAAAGAAGACATCCACATTCATCGTCTGGAGGATCGGCTACCGCATCAAAGGAGCATCCGAAGGACGACTTGGCAAGAGGGTTAACTCCTTCACCGGTCAGCCGGTCTCATGGCACATTAGCCAACAACCGGTCAATTAGGTGAAGGGGGGGGCAGTTGTAGACCCCTAATCTTGCCCATTCTCGCAATAAAGTTCAGAATCCTCCGTTTCGAAGATGGACAAGGCGGTTAGAAAAAGAGGATGAGATCAAGAGGGGGGTTAATTGATCTTTAAAATATTTTTGCAATTTACAGATTATCTATTTCAAAGATTGAGAGTTTTGACCAATTCTTGAACCAAGAAAATCAAGTTATTCAAAGTAAGATAGCAGCAGAATTAAAGAGAGTAAGGTTTAGAGAAATATAACCAAGATTTATACTGGTTCACCCAATTCCAGGGCTACGTCCAGTTCTTAGCCAAATTCAAACTGAGTTCCACTAGATTGAATGTTTTATAGATTACAGATTCTAATCACACACCCAATCTACCACAAGACCCACATTCCAGATCTTGCACCTAAACCTTCATCAAGAACCAAATTCTAGTTCTTGAACCAACCTACAGCCAAATTCAAGCTACAGAACCAGTGTCAACCAATTCCAGACACTCACCACCCAAGAACCAAGTTCCAGTTCTTGTACCAACCTGCAGCCAAATTCCAGCTACAGAACTAGTGTCCAACAATTCCAGACACCCACAATACAGTAAAGAAATGTAAAGAAACAAAGAAAGTAAACTAGAACAATCAAACCCGGATTATGAAGCTTCTGCAGAATGAGTTTCTTCACCAAAAGAATGCAAAAATTGCCTCAAGAAAGAACTTTTAAAAACACCACAAAACTTGCACGATTCTTTCTGGAAAATAGCTCTTATGATTACTTGATTGATTGTTCAAAAGTGTATTTTTAAATGTTGAATCAAAAGTCTGTTTATATAGAAAAGTTTTTCAACTTCTGGTTTAATTAATATGTTAAATCGTTCTTTTAATCTGTTAAATGTCTTTGATTAATCGGTTAAAACTTCTTTTAATCTATTAAAATGTTCTTAATCATTTTCCAGATTTATTTTAACTGATGTGACAACATTTTAATCGATTAAAACAATTAACAAAAAGTCCCTTAAGTTATTTTAATCGATTATTTCACAGTTTAATCGATCAAAATTCTGCCAAAAACTTTCACAAAACTTTCTAAGTAATTTTAACTGATAATAACAAGTTTTAATCGATTAAAACAGTTAGCAAAAAGTTGCTTAAGTTGTTTTAATCGATTAATTCGATTTTACATCGATTAAAATTTTGATAGAGCACCTTTCAAAATATTTTAAGTTGTTTTAATAGATTATTTCGAATTTACATTGATTAAAATACTTGACGTAACATCATTCAAAACACTTCAAGTTATTTTAATCGATTGTTTCAAGTTTGTATCGATTAAAATACTACCAGAACATTTTTCAAAACATTTTAAGTGATTTTAATCGATTATTTTGAAACTATATCAGTTAAAACACCTTTAAAGAAAATAATCGATTAATTCGAAAGTTTATCGGTTAAAACAGTTCTAGTGAATGTTTTAAAAGTTAGTTGGATATATAGATTAATGAGTATTCAATATCAATTATTTCTCCCCCTAGATTAGTGAGTATTTAAAAAATTAATCATTTCTCCCCCTTTGACTTCATCAAAAATAGGGAAGAGAGGGATAAAACAAGGAATATGCATAGCATGTAATAATAACAAAAATTATTTTTAAAACGAAGAGTATAATCGGAGAGAAAAAGAATGCCAATGAGATGTATTATTCATTTAATAATCAATTAAAGTTGATTCAAACTAATCTTCGTTAACACGTTTGTAATGAATACAATAGACACGTATAAAGATAAGGGAACCTTGCTTTAGTAGCATGTTACAAGAACAGTCATTAACTAAAGCCTTTAATTTCCTTTGCAGAATAATAATCGATTAAAAACAGGACATAATCGATTAAATGGATCATGTTAATGATTTTAATTGATAGAGATAACATTTTAATCGATTAAAATAGGAATGACAGATGTACATTAAAATCTTGATAGAATTTAATTGATTAAATTGAAATTTAATCGATTAAAACAGTACGAACAATAGTATTATAAGTGAAACAAATCGATTAAAGCTGGTTTATATCAATTAAAATAATCAGAAATAAGAACTAAGTGATGTTTGATGCATCTAAAATGCCTAATTCAATTCGGATTTTATAAAATCGATCACGAGCAATAGGATTTGTGAATATATCAGGCAGATTGTTTTAAACATATGACAATTTGATAAAATTTACAAAGATTTTAAAGTCAAGTCAAATATTCTAAAATCCAATAGTTATATGATGTTAAGAAAAATCAGAGATCATACTGCTAATGAATATTGACAACCTATGAATGAGGGGAAAATTTGCACAATAACAGAATATGATAACACAGTTAGTGATTTTAAATGATGTAGATCTTTTTTAATCAATTAAAACAGAGAGGATAAAACTATACTAAAATCCTGAGAACATTTTAATCGATTAATTCGTAGAATAATCAATTAAAATTGTACGGACAACTTTTCTGGTATTCTTTGTAAGTGAAGTTAATTGATTAAAACAGTTTTATATTAATTAAACTACTCAGTCCAAGAATCTAGAATCAATATTTGTTGATCAGGTACCAAAGAATTTCTAGATTTTGTTCCTGCAAAACAGATTTAGCATATATATGGTACCCTTAGAATTATAGGGTCCAATCAGGTTATATGAAATGAATTCTTGGGAATCCACTTCATTCTTCCTCTTGGTATAACATACTTCTTGATTCTACAAAATTTAACAGAATGACCTCTTTTCATACAGTAAAAACATTTGATAAAAGATGATGCAGTTTTTCTAATTTTTCAGTTTGATTTAAAACCAATACCAATTTATCAAGAACAAGTTTTTGTGAACCAAGAAGAACATCAAGATTGACTTTGCCTTGTGTAAACTTTGAAACAACTTGTAAAAGATATTCAATTTTCTTTTGTAAATCTGCACATTCTTCACAAGGTTTGATCATGTTACACATACAATCAGAATTATCATGAATTAATTTCAGGTAGCTAAGATCAGTTTCATCTTCAAGAATTTTCATTTCAAGAGAATCAACTTTATTTTCTAGCCAATTTTTCATGTCTTTTAGCCTATCATTTTCTCTTTTAAGTTTCTTGGTTTCTTCCTGCATTTCATTAAATGCTTCTTGCAATGAGTTATAATTCACAAAATTGGAAGAAGAGTTAGAACTTACACTGCTGGTTTGATAATTCTGGAAAGCCATTAGACACAAGTTAGCTTCTTCATCATCAAATTTTCTGTTCATGAGGTATCATTGTCATCCCATGCTATATATGCTCTTCTTTTGATATTTTCTTCTTTCTTGTCATTGTGTTTGTTCTTTTCTGGACATTCCATCCTTACATGACCCTACTTGCCACAACCATAGAACTTATAGTTAAAAGAATTAGATTTCTTTTCATACCTTTTGTGTTTTTCTTTATCTTAGATCTTTCTCTTGAGAAACTTGTTGAACTTTTTGACCAGCAGTCCAAGATTCTCACTTTCTTCTTCTGATTCTTGATCTTTCTCTTCAGCTTTGAGCGCTATGCTTCTACCTTTCTTTTCAGCGATTTCTTGCTCATTGAATCTATTAATTTCCATCTCATGCTCTCTGAGTTTGCCAAATAAGGAGGTTATTGTCATGATGGACAAGTCTTTTGACTCTGATATTGTTGTAACCTTAGGCTGCCATGACCTGTCAAGACATTTCAAAACTTTTATATTTAATTCCTCTTTATCAAAAGTTTTACCTAAGCCCATTAGATTATTGATGATATGAGTAAAGCATTTCAGCACATCTGCAATGCTTTCTCCTGTTTGCATTTTAAACAACTCATATTCTCTTATGAGGGTATGTTTCCTGTCTCTTTTTACATCAGCAGTTCCCTCATGAGTAACCTCAAGAACCTCCCACATTTCCTTGGCAGATTTGCATTGAGAAACCCTGAAAAATTCATCCATATTTAGTGTAGAAGTAATTATGTTTTTAGCAGTATAATCACTTTGAACTTTTTTTTTCTATTCATCATTTAAGCTAGACCATTCTTTTTCTGTAATTAATGGACCATTAACAATTGCATCTCAAACATTTCTATCAATAGATTCGATAGAGATCTTCATCCTTATCTTCCAAAATGGATAATCTGTACCACAAAACAGTGGAGGTCTATTAATAGAAGCACCCTCAAAAAAAGGTAACTTGTTTTCGCCATGAAAGATTTGGACCAAAAGTCTTGAGTATTTTTCAAGACCCTACTCTGATACTAATTGTTAGAAAAAGAGGTTGACATCAAGAGGGGGGGGGTAAATTGATCTTTAAACGATTTTTGCAATTTACAGATTATCTATTTCAAAGATTGAGAATTTTGACCAATTCTTGAACCAAGAAAATCAAGCTATTCAAAGTAAGACAACATAAAATATAAAGAGAGTAAGGTTTAGAGAAATACAACCAAGATTTATACTGGTTCACCCAATTCCAGGGCTATGTCCAGTTCTCAGCCAAATTCCAAATGAGTTCCACTAGATTGAATGTTTTACAAATTACAGATTCCAATCACACACACAATCTACCACAAGACCCAAATTCTAGATCTTGCACCTAAACCTTCACCAAGAACCAAATTCCAGTTCTTGAACCAACCTGCAGCCAAATTTCAGCTACAAAACCAGTGCCCAACAATTCTAGACACTCACCACCCAAGAACCAAGTTTCAGTTCTTGTACCAACTTGCAGCAAAATTCCAGCTACAGAACTAGTGCCCAACAATTCCAAACATCCACAATACATTAAAGAAATGTAAAGAAACAAAGAGAAGAAACTAGAACAATCAAACCCGAATTATGCAGCTTCTGCAGAATGAGTTTCTTCACCAAAAGAATGCAAAAATTGCCTCAAGAAAGAACTTTAAAAACACCACAAAACTTGCGCGATTCTTTCTTGAAAATAGCTCGTATGATTACTTGATTGATTGTTCAAAAGTGTATTTTTAAATGTTGAATCAAGTTTGTTTATATAGAAAAGTTTTTCAACTTCTGGTTTAATTAATCTGTTAAACCGTTCTTTTAATATGTTAAAAGTCTTTGATTAATCGGTTAAAACTTCTTTTAATCTATTAAAATGTTCTTGATCATTTTCCAGATTTATTTTAAGTGATGTGACAACGTTTTAATTGATTAAAACAATTAACAAAAAGTCCCTTAAGTTATTTTAATCGATTATTTCACAGCTTTAATCGATTGAAATTCTGCCAAAAACTTTCACAAAACTTTCTAAGTAATTTTAACTGATAACAACAAGTTTTAATCGATTAAAACAGTTAGCAAAAAGTTGCTTAAGTTATTTTAATCGATTAATTCGATTTTACATCAATTAAAATTCGATAGAACACCTTTCAAAATATTTCAAGTTGTTTTAATCGATTATTTCGAATTTACATCGATTAAAATACTGACAGAACATCATTCAAAACACTTCAAGTTATTTTAATCGATTGTTTTGAGTTTGTATCGATTAAAATATTACCAGGACATTTTCCAAAACATTTTAAGTGATTTTAATCGATTATTTCGAAACTATATCAGTTAAAACACTGGCAGAA
The DNA here is from genome assembly GCA_963425845.1 of Sphenostylis stenocarpa. Classification (NCBI taxonomy): domain Eukaryota; kingdom Viridiplantae; phylum Streptophyta; class Magnoliopsida; order Fabales; family Fabaceae; genus Sphenostylis; species Sphenostylis stenocarpa. The sequence goes on along the minus strand of OY731402.1, from coordinate 27,401,665 downwards.
GGTTTTCAAAAACTCCTTTAATGAAAATAATCGATTAATTCGAAAGTGTATCGGTTAAAATAGTTCTAGTGAATGTTTTAAAAGGTTTTAATCGGTTATTTCAAAAACCTATCAGTTAAAAATCTATTATGTAAGTTTTAAGAACATTTTAATTGATAAAGCTCATATAATATCAGTTAAAACAATTTCCTAAAAACAATTTAACTGATTACTTTGGTTTTTAATGGATTAAAAACATCTTTAGAGGCATTTTCAAATTCTTTCAAATGATGAAACTTCATGCAGAAGAGAGATATGAATGATTATACCTATGTATAGATGCAGATTCACTAATTACTCTACCATTTTAACCCAAGTAACCTTTGACTTCATTAGATTAGCATTTGACTTCATCAAATCAACAAGATCTTCGTTTTATCAAATGATTCAATCAGATCTTCATCACTTTCAAAGACTTCATTAGGACCCTAGTAGTATTTTTTAGGCTCCATTTAAGAAAAGGAGGGTTTTCTTAGAAAAATATAAATTAGGATTTTTGTCAGAAGGTTGGGATGGTCGTCCCAGATTCCAGACAATCGTTCCAACCCCCTTGGTAGCCTGAGACGGCCGTCCCAAATCCAGACATTCGTCCCAAATCCAGATAGTCGTCCCAACTCCCTTGGTGGCCTGGGACGGTCGTCGGGAATCCAGACGGCCGTCTCATCCCTTTTTGTAGCCCGGGACAGCCATCCTAAAATTCCAGACGATCGTCCCACCTGACAAAATCCGAGACAACCATCCCGGTCTCCTGGATCTACGAGCTTATAAATAGGAGTTCATTTCTCCCATTTTCACACACCATTCTGAGAAGCTCTCTTCTCTCTCCTACTCTAAAACTTTTTCGGGCTTTTTTTGCTTTGTCTCAGAGTCCGATTAGTCTTTCCGATTATCCTTTTTGGATTAAATCGGTTAAGGAAGTTTCTTTTTTAGACATTCGACGCTCGATTGTATAATAATTTTATTGTTCGGGGGAGGAGTGCTCTTGTAGAGGGAGGGGACTGCGAAAAAGTGTCCTCAAGTTTCGAGATTTATAAAAAAGCTCACTTTGGAGGTTCCTTTTCTATTCTTTTTCTTTTATCGCTTTCCTTTGTGTGCATTAAGAGTTAGGGTCTTGTAGATATTTAATTACTGCATGTAGATAAATAAATAGGATAGAAGCATAATTTCTATATCTTTATTTTTAGAATAAATCCATCATAGGAAACCCGAAAGGGGCGTTGTGGGGTGTTAACACCTTCCCCACACGTAACTAACTCCCTTACCCAACTCTGGTTATAAGGGTCAAATTTGATTTTCTTAAAATCAATGCCTTTTTCTTTTCCTTTTACAATGTTTATGGTTAAAACATGGTGGCGACTCCTTAAGAACCCCTTTTTATGAAACCCTTGTCTTTAAGGATAGTTTGGTTAACGAGCATCCTAAAAACCAATGACCATTTATTTTACGAAAGCGCGAGTCACAAACCATCGTGTCGCGACCGCTCACCTTTTTTGGTTCCCCTCCCTTAGTGGTTGGGGACGGCGGTGACACATAGCATTCAGGCTGAAGCATTGCCATGTTGCATGTTTCATATATATCCACCAAGGATCTTACTCTCTTAGGAGTAGATTCTGGTGAAAAGTCTTGTTGTGCAAATAAAGGAAGTTTACTTGGATCTTCTGCCACTTCTTGAATTTCTTCTTGGGATTGTTATACTAGAAGGAATATGTTGTTTCTCATGATTTTTCCTTCTTCCTAATTCCAAGAAGCATTTTCATCAACCTCAACATATGAACTGATGGTGATCTTCTTTGTCTACAAGTTATAAACTCTATAGCCTTTTGTTTGTGTGTTATATCCCAAGAATATTTCTCGTATAATCTTGTCTTTTAATTTGTTCCTTTTTTGATCTGGCACATGTATGAGCAGATAGATCCAAAAACTCTTAAGTGTTTAGCTGATGGTTTTTGCCTACTACAAGCTTCAATTGGAGTCTTGTCTTGGTCTGCCTTAGTTAGACATCTATTGAGTATATACACGGCAGTGTAGACTGCTTATGCTCAAAACGTATTTGGCAAGCCTTTCTCCTTCAACATTGATCTTGTCATCTCCATCACTGTGCGATTCTTTCTTTTTGATACACCATTTTGTTGTGGTGTATATGCACCTGTAAGTTGTCTTTCTATTCCTTCATCTTCACAGAACTTATCAAACTCATGTGAGTTATATTCTTTACCTCAATCACTTCTAAGAGCTTTAAACTTCTTGGATATTCCAAGGACTTCTAATTTTTCTTTAATGAAGTAAACCCAGGTCATTCTAGAAAAGTCAGCGATGAAAATGATAAAATATTTGTTGTTGTTTAGTGATAGTGTCCTCGTTGGTCTACAGATGTCTGTATGGATTAATTCCAACAAACCTTTTGCTCTCCATGCTTTGTCGATTGAAAATGGTAATCTATGTTGCTTCCCGAGAAAACATCCTTCACAAGCTTCATTATTCTCTTTCAGGTATGGGAGACCTCTCATCATATTCTTCTGATGTAGTAACTTTAAAGCCTAAGTGTTGAAGTGTCCAAACCTTCTATGCCAAAGCCATGAATCATAAACTTTAACTTTCATGGCATTATCAATAGTATATTTGAAGCTTATAGGAAAACTTCTATTTCTTTTCTCCATTTTTACTTCTCCTATCTCTCGTCTTTTATTGTCATAGATTTTGCATGTATCTCCTTTGAAGTGAAGAGCATAACCATCGGTTGTCCAATGCTCAAGAGATTTTCTTTAAGATTGGGAACGAGTAAGACATCTTTAATAAGTCTCGCACCTTTCTTAGTTTCCACTACACTGGTGCATCTTCCTTTTGACTCTACTAGTGTGCCATTTTCCAATCGTACTTTCACATTGATAAAGTCGTCAATGTCCCTAAAGATATTTTTGTCTTTGGCCATGTGATTACTGCATCTGCTATCCAAATACCAACTTCCACTTGTTTCATCATTGGAGTCTTGGGTAGCATAGAAAAGATGTTGTTGAAAGTCATGTTCTTCAGCAAAATTTGCTTGATGATTGTTTTTTATGCGATAATTTTTCTCCACATGTCCAAACTTCTTACAATGTTGGCATTGAGATTTTCCATGATACCAACAATCTTTCTCCAAGTGACTTGACATTTTGTAGATGCCACAAGGAGGAAATTTATCTTGACTAGACTTAGAGAAATTTCAAGAGTTTTCTTTATTTCTAGAAATTTCTTCAATTTTATTCCTCCAATTTCTTCATTCTAGGACCGTAATTTGAGCTTTTCAATCTTAGACATTTTCGACAGAATCTTCATTATACCTTGTCAATCTTTTAACATATGCTTCAAGAGAACTTATTAGTTCTGTCACCGATAAGATAGACAAATCCTTGATTTATTTAATTGTTGTCACAATTGCATCATATTTGTGGGAAATAGAAATTAAAAAATTTTCAACAATTTTCTTGTCCAGAATATTTTCCCCACATGCTCTCATTTGCCTAATTATCTCTTTGATTCTAGTATAATAGTCTCTAATGGTCTCAAACTCCTTCATACTCAATAATTCAAACTCACGTCTTAGAGTTTGAAGTTTAATGGTGCGTACCTTTACACTTCCTTGAAAATTCTCCTATAGTGTGCTCCTCTTCTTTGGCACTTGTGGCATCCATTATTCTTGGAAAAATTACATCAACCATAGCTTATTGTAGAAAGTATAATGCCCTTGAATCTTTATGTTCGTTCTCTTTCAACTCTTTCTTCTGAGCTGCTACTGTTAATGTAGAAACATTTGTAGGAGTAATGAAGTCATCTTCAACAATCTCCCATAGATCTTGAAAGCAAAAAAAAAATGTCTTCATTTTAATGCTCCAAAAGTCATAATTTTCTTTCGTGAAGATAGGTAGAGGAATAGATGAAGAAGAATTGACATTATTCATTGGTTGGAATTAGTATGTAATATAGTAGGACTTTTTGAAGGTGATTGGATTATATCTACGCCCAATAGATGATCAAATGTAGCTCTAGTATCACTTTAGTATTTTAGGAAGGATAAGAAAGATGGTTTGATGTTTAATAGTGAGATTTGTGTAGAAAATAAACTTTAGAAAGAGGTGGACAAATAAGAGAAAATTTATGTGAGAGAAGATAATAATTGATCTTAGAAGTGTTATAAGATATGTAGGGGTTTGTATTAGTTTTTCACACCCATTACATAAAGTGTCATTGCCTATTTATAGGTTTGATCCACCACCTCCTAAATATTCTAGATAATTGTAAATTTTCTTAACTCTAGAATTATTTATCTTCTACTTTCAAACAATTCTAGAATCATCTAAGGATTTTAGATATTACTCATATGAAGTTCCTAATTTTGGTAGCATCTAGGATTTTATTTTCTAGATCTTCTTAGAATTTGCATCATGTGCCCCAATTTGTCCTTCCTCTTAGGTGAAGTTCAACCACTTGAGACCATAAATCATAATGAGATCCATCCAGTTTTACGTTAATTGGGTTGATGCCTTACTCTTGTGAACTAGTTTGCGGAACAAACTAGTTTTGGGTCAGGACTTTAGCCATGGTCACAGTTAGGGTCTGTACAACATCCCCTGAGATCTCGACCATCTTTTCAAAAAACTAGTCCTAGAACCAATAACTCTTATATCATGCCAATTTAGGAGAAGATACCCTTATATTATTCTCATTTATTTGACTTCCTTATAGACATATATGCATATACAGCGTAATAAATTGTAATTATAGGAAGATATTACAATAAAACTAATATAGAGAATAAAAGGAAAATGAATCTCTATAATCATGTAATTTACCACTATGCTAACAGTACATATTATACTTTTAGTATATCTCTAATTTTTAGAATCCATAATGACGTAATTTGTAGATAAGACGAACAAGAGTGTTTGCATAGAAGAATTGTCCAAATTGGGTTTTGTAATACTGAGTCTAGTGGAATTTCTAACAATTTCACCATTAAGTAGATTTTGAGACTAACTTTATAAGAACCTATAGGATTTAATTTTTTTATAATCAATAAAGTTGAAAAAAAAACTTTAAACATAATTAGACTCAACAATCACTACAAGAAAAACATCAAATAGTGATTGAAATAGTAACCAACTCAAATCGGTCACTCTTTCCTTGGTCGCTGATTTCAGTGACCGAATCAGTGACTGATTCAGTGACTAATTTAGTGACTGAATCAATAACTGATTCAGTGACCGAATCAGTGACCGATTCTGTGATTGATTTTGTGACCAATCGAATCAATTACTATATCGGTCACAATTTTTTTTTTTTTTAAATAACGATAAACTCCGATTAAGAAATATGAAATACATTATATATTGTATTAAATATATCAAAATTACACTACCTAAGATAACCATCAAAATAATATCACAAATTTTGTTTTACATAAATTCATCATTGATAGATTAAATATTTTCTTACATATTGAAAATTCAATCTAAAAATAAGTAGAATAAACTAAAGTAAGAATCAATTCTGGAGATGTCAGAAACTAACAAAACAAATACAATATATAAAATGGAAGTATCATTTCAGAAATCAGGAAGTTGAACATCCATCTTTTCCATCAAGAGGAGCAACATTTTATCATTTTTCTGAATTTGTCTCTCATTGGTTAACATTCTTCCACGAAGATCATCCCTTTCAGTCTCAACTTCTTGTAACTTGTGTTTTAATTGTTTAATCTCCTCTCACTAGTGCAGAATAGGGCTTTTACGTCACCCAATTGTCGTCGCATGCATGTATATTCGACGTAAATAAAACGCGGTGGCAATTTTGTAAATATGAGACAAAAATTTTACGTCGCACATCCCAGTATGCGACGTAAAAAGCCTTTTACGTCGCACCTGGGTGGCGCGACGTAAAAGATGGCCTTTTACGTCGCGTGCTGGGGGCGCAACGTAAAAGCCTTAGCCTTTTACGTCGCGCCCCCAAGACGCGACGTAAAAGGCCATCTTTACGTCGCGCCCTCCAGGTGCGACGTAAAGATGGCTTTTACGTCGCATGCCGGGATGCGCGACGTAAAAAGTCTATTTTATTTCCCTCCGGACCCACTTCCTCGTCTCGCGCAACCGGGGTTTTTGAGAACGACGACGAGAACAACGACAACGACTACCTCGCACACCATTTTCGAGCAGTTTTACAGTGAAAAGCATCTACATTATCGTGTCATTTGATGAACTTGATCTTTCTCCCCGATTGGATTCGAGTTTGAAATCAGTTTTCGTCTACACTCGACGTTAGTGTTCTATGTCATTGCTATATGTTTACATTGAATCCGTGATTGTTTTTGGGGATCTCAATCACGTTATAGTATGAATGTCTCCACTGGATTGTTATTGGAATGTAATTATTTGTTTATTTGTTTGAGTGCATTCGGTTTACACACTCCATTGGTATTGGAACGTGTTTTGTTTGTTTGTATATTATTTTTTTTTACATATAATTTTTAAATCTCTAGGAGTGACGAAACTTTATAATATAATATGAATCGAAGTTGGATGAATGCACGTCGTATTAGTGAAGAGTACGAAAAGGGAGTACGAAAATGGAAAAGCTATGAAAGGGACATATTATTGTCCATGTGTTCGTTGTTTGAATCAAATTCGTCATAAACTTGAGGATATACGTGATCACTTGTTTGTTTATGGTATTATTAAGAGTTATACAGTATGGACATGGCATGGAGAAATATTAGACATCCCAACTGTGTCAACTATAGACAATTTTGATGAAGGGATGGATGATAATCTAGAGGATATGATACGTGATATTGGTGAAGAAAATTTTATGAAAGCACATCTATATGATTCTTTGAAATCTGATTTTGCGCAACAATTGTACATAGGATGTAGTTTTACAAGATTATCAGCAACTTTAAAATTGTTTACTTTAAAAGCAAGAAATGGATGGACTGATAAAAGTTTCACCGAATTATTGGAGTTGTTGAAGGAGATGCTTCCTGAAGATAATACATTACCTATTCGTAACTGTAGACCCCTAATTCTGCCCGGTTTCTCAAATAAAGACAAAAAGATCACCCATAACAAGATAAAGCTCGTCCAGCATTACAAATAAGAGCCAAGAAGACTTCATGTATGAAGATAAAGCTTCAACAGACACCTATCGGCATCAACTGACGTCCGAAACAGGAAAGGAAAGCTTCCCAGGGTCCCGAAACGCGAAAACTGGGCAAAACAGGTCGAGACGGCCGTCCCAAAGTTGAGACGGTCGTCCCAACCTCGCTAGAATCAAGTGGGACGCACGTCCCGAAGGTGGGACGGCCGTCCCAAAGCCCAATTTAAGTGGGACGGCCGTCCCGGTTCCCGTGTGGTCTCGCCCGTGTAAAATTGCCATTTGGGACGGCCATCCCAGTCCAGACGGCCGTCCCAACCCAGACAGCTGTCCCAAAGTGCGCCAGCTGCGAAAACTATAAATAGGAGGCTCATTTGCCACTTTTTGACACCACAGACACTCCGAGAGCTCCGAAACACCTTAAAAAACTCGGAGCACTTGTCTACTTCTCTCCCTCTCTCGAATGATCTTTCCGATCGCCTTAAATAGGTAACAATCGGCTAAGGAATTATATTCTCGGCATTTGATTCTTCTTTAAATTTTTAGTGGAGTCGATCTTGTATTGGTGAGGAGAGTCTCAGTGTAGAGAGAGGGGTTGCCAAAACGCATCCTCACAGTTCGAGATTCTCAATATAAAGCTTGCTACAGAGGTTCTTTTCAATTCTCTTCTCTTTTATTGCTTTATTTATTGTTTTATTCAGCTTTATTTATTGTTTATGCCATGTAGAATAAAATCATGTAGATAACCATTTTAATATCTCTTTTATTGCTTTATTTAGCTTTATATAAAATTATGTAGATAGCCATTTTAATATTATGCAATAAAATAGGGTAATCGCGTAATTTCTCGAAGTCTTCTCTTAAAACGAATTGATCTGTCATAGGGAACCCGAAAGGGGCGTTGTGGGGTGCTAACACCTTCCCCACACGTAACTAACTCCCTTACCTAACTCTGGTTATAATGGCCAAGTTTGGTTTTCATTAAAATCAATGTCTTTTATCCTTTTCCAATGTTTATGGTCAAAACATTGGTGGCGACTCCATAAGAACCTCTTTTCGAAAACCTTGCTTTTATTAGAGGATAATTCAATTGTCTGGCACCTCTAAGCAATGAACACATTTTAAAACAAATACGCGAGTCTAAACCATCTTTTCGCGACCGCACGCATAAACGTTCGAGACGTCCTCGTACGTCGAAACGGACGGCGACGACAGATGGCGACTCCACTGGGGAAGCTAGAGAGTTGATCCCATTTAGTGACGGATAAATTCAAACTAAGTAAAGATTTGAAATTACGCCTTTACCCTCCGTATGTTTTTACCGTATAGTTTTAATAACCGCCGTATGATTACTTCGCAAATTGTTTGAAATATAAACCGCACACAAAAACCCTTGCACACAACAAGTCCCCCTATACCCGGGGCAAGAGTGAATACCTTTAGGGAGTGGGTGGCGGATACGACCGGCTTGTTGGCACACCGGGCTACATCCGTTGCTCCGAAACCACCAACTCAAGGTGATAACTCTCTTCTTTTGGTCCAAGGATGTCGACACCGAATTCCGTGCATGACCCGAGGATCGAGAGATTGAGAGGTCCCTATAATGGGGGCACCTTGGGGACCTTTGGCCTTGGTGAGAACAGCTTTAGAACCACCCAAACAAAGCACGTTTCGCAGGAAAACCCTACCTCGTAATAGCGTGGCTTTGCTCGTGGATGTATGAATTGTGTGTGCATCCGTTTGTTGCATTTGTATTGATACATTAGCATAAGATAATCATACCACAAACAAAATAATGAAAAACCCTAAAAATCATAAAAGTGATAAGATAAACCACCTTTGTCTTGGACAGCCTTCGCTTAAGCTAGCCTGGTTTCGTGTTCTTTGTAAGCTAAGTAGCCATGTCGACCGACGTAAGAGATAAAGGGTCATAAAAAAGGTAAAACCAGCTTAAAACCATAAAAATACCTTTTGTAAAAAAATTTTCTTGACAAAGTCGTATCATTCATACCATATCATTCAATAAGTGGTAACAAAAGAGAAGAGGATAGGACTCTCTTCATCAAACTCCATAAGACGTACATATAGATAAATGTTCTTTTCAAGAAAAACCAAGCACTATCATGTATCATATTAGGAATAAAACATGATAATATTTAGAAGAACAAACACCTGCATGCATGTATTTACAAGGACTCATCCTCATATCATGCATTTTCATTTCTACTAGACAATGGAGGGATCCAAGTAATAGACGCTTAAAGAAAGTGGAAATCCTTCTATGTCGTGGTAGAGAAGTTAAGGCAATTGTGTACATATATGCCGCAGAGGTTAATGCCAATTTTGAGAAGTCTTATGGAAGAATTCTTGACCTCCTAAAAATCAAGATCGATCCGATCTTTGTGAGAGCATTGGTCCATTTCTCGGAATCCCGATCCGCATTGCTTTGAGTTTTCGCAGCTCGATTTAGTACCAACCTTAGAAGAATATGAACTCATGGTTAGATGGCCTCAATCAATCGGGGTCTCTATCTCGCTCAGGAACATATGTAGCCGTAAGTAAGGTTGCCACCATTATACGATTGCCTCCCCATCAATCCATCCTAGAGGGAAAAGGGAACATCCGAGGTTGGAAAATGTCAATAATAGAAGACCACTTGATTTCTCCGATCGAAAAGAAAGATTGGTCTACCTTCAACAAAACTCTAGCACCGGCGATGTTTGGAATCATATTATTCCCATTTCATATAAACATTGTGGATCATGCCGCAATAGATGCGTTCTTTGCCTGGGATGTATACTCTAAGAGCCCTATACCCGCAATTCTTGCTGATACCTTGCTTTCAGTAGATTTTTGCCGATAGAAACCAGGGAAAACACTTAGATGTTGCACTCCATTACTATATGTATGGGGTGTTACTCATTTCTACGCTTCAAGTTACATGGGCATATTCCCCGATCCTTTAAGAAGTTTTTCTAAAATCCCTCTTCAACATCGGCAAGCTTTGGAATGGAAAACCGAATTAGAAAATTGGAGTATAGAGCATGTATCATGGGTTTGCCCTTGGTTCAGCACTCGTTATATTCCGGTACGATGCGGAGATTACATGAGCATACCACTACCGGGCCTCGTAGGTTGTATAGCTTACTCTCCCAAGATAGCTTTGAGACAACTCATGAGAACTCGGATCAGTGCCAACTCAAGAAGAGCTCGTAGTACTAAGTCTATGTCATTACTCTCATAGTTTTGAAGAAGTATCTCGATGTCCTAAAGCATGGGAAAGACCGTTCTATATGGGGGATAAAGAACTCTGAAAGGTCCAGGTATCTACATCCCACGTAATATGAAGAATGGAGGAAAAATAGAGGGATACCCCAACCATCCGTTACAATCACTACAACTTTAGTGAATGAAGAGCCGCAATTACAAGTCAATGCCTTAAATAAAAAGGTTGAAGTCATGGAAGCTCAGCCTAAGAGCCTTCGAAGGAAAAGAGCAAGAAACAACCCTTATAATAGATGGTCTAAAAAGACAATGTAAAAAGAAGGACCATGAGATAGAGCTTCTCAAGAATGATTATGTCGACTACCAAGAAGAAGCTAAACAAACACCGAAAATTCCGAGGCTTGAACAAGATAGTCTATTCCAGTGACATGAAGGACGAAATAGCACGTCTTGAGAAGGCACTTGCGTAACAGTGCAAAAATGATCAAGTTGATGCAGGATGACCTAACAAGAACTCTGGCCGAAGCACAAAAGTGGTGGGGAACCGCCGAAAAGTACAAAAAAGCCTGGATGAGCTACATGATAAAGAAAAAGATGGTTTAGCTCAAGTATGGTCAATTACTTCGTGAAAGACACCGAATAATAGAGAGGTCTCGAACAATGACAAGCCTTGATCGTACATCAAGAAGAAAAGATAAAAGAGGCTCGTCAATATAGTGAAGATATGAGCCAAGCAGATCTAAGCAAATCAAGACGCTCGTAAATCACGTGATAACAATCGAAGACGAATTACGTAAGAAAGCCTAATTTACCTATAGGATTCTTCAAGCTTTTTCGCTTTTGTCAACATCTCGCTTCAAAGCATTGTATAGAAGGATATACACTTTCTAATAAAAGGATTTTTCCTTAAATTGTCTATTGCATTCATAAGTTGCATACATTCATATATCCCTCCTCGTTTTAATAAATAAAGATAATAAAAAGAAAGGATTAACCGATGTGCTTTCCACAAATCGAAAATGGAAAAGAAGCCTTTCGTCATCAAAATCTCTACGACGGTCAATAAATCAAGATGATAACAAACAAGCACCGTTAATCATTCCAATCAATAAAAGGGAAGAAACAATAACGCCTTTACGCTTATTCGTACCTCGCCCTTTCCCTTATTCATCAAATAAAGTTGTACCTCGGAGATACTCGAAGAATCGCCAATCAATCAAGATATCTCCAACATAACCTAGATTGGGGCATGACTCAAGTGGAAGAATATACTCCCCCAAGGAATTACAAGAAAATACTAAAGAGAAATCGAAAAGTAAGGCCGAAGGAGAAAAGGAATCCAAGGAGGAGACAGATGAGTTACTCCAAAGACATAAGACAAAGTGAGTACTCTATCATCGATCAACTCAATCGTACTCCAAAGAAAGATAACTTTGTTATCACTCATCATGAGTTCTGAACCGCATTGAAACGCATTGTTAAAGGTTTTGAATGAATCATTCGTTCCGCATGCAATACCCCAAGACAAGTTTGAAGGAATTATTGGTAATATTACGTACCCAATAATCACCTTACTTTCACTAATGAAGAATTCCCTTTGGAAGGATCAAATCATAATAAGCCTTTGCATATCTCTCATCAAATGTAAGGAATATCTCATTTCCAAAGTACTTGTGGATAATGGGTCATCCCTAAATGTTATGCCTAAAAGTACACTTGACAAAATAACAGTGCAAGGAGCCCACATGCGTCCGAGTAATACTGTGGTTCGAGCCTTTGACGGATCAAGACGAGAAGTAGTAGGAGAAATTAGTCTACCAATCCAAATTGGACCTACTATTTTCAACATAGACTTCCACGTGATGGATATCACGCCAGCATACAGTTGTTTCCTTGGTAGACCTTGGATTCATAGCGCTAAGGCAATACCTTCAACGCTCCACCGTAAAGTCAAGTTTGTGATAAACGATAAACTCGTCACAAGACAAGTCGAAGAAGACTTTCTAATTAGCAAACCGTCCGTCCAACCATATGTGGATGCTAGCTGAAGAAGCTCTTGAAACATCTTTTCAAGCACTCGAAATTGCCAATATAGAAAGACTCCCTAGTAATACAAAGGTGGCCCACATGATGAAAAGATATGGATATCGCCCAGGACAAGGGCTCTGAAAGAATGCTCAAGGCATAAGAGAGCCACCAGATTTCAAGGACAACCCGCTAAAGTATGGATTAGGGTACGACCCTACAAAAGATCAAGCCAAACGGAAAATAGGGAAGTCTTACACCTCGAAGATGAAATTCGAAAAGGAGGGGTATTAGCGCAAAGGGTAAGCGTTAGTCATTAGGTGTCCTTCTTCCGATTCTAAGGGATGTAAACCTAGTGACTATTAGAGATCACTCCTCGGGTATGCCCGTCCCCCGAGCATCTGTAGGGCACACATTTCCCTGAAATTACAAAAGAATGCTATTCTTACTATTTGCCTCTTTTCTTACTAAATGTATCTATACCCCATTGTAATAAACAAGGTTTAGATAAAACGTCTTGTTCCAAATGCGTCAGAATAATTAAAGCGCCGCAAAGAAAAGTCAAAAAATGATTGATTAACTAGAAACACAAATGAAATCTATCTTGACAAAATCAAGTTTCGACAATGTTGTGCAAAAAAAATATATATGCATATAAAAGAAAAGCTCCGTTGAGGCCAAAGGCCGAGACAAAAGATAAAAGGGCAAAATACTCCTGCGGAAACCCACAAAGGGGGCCGCACAAAAGTTAGGGTAAACCCTGATAGAGACCCGAACAATAATAAAGGGTAACCTGGGCAAAAGTTAGGGTTATGAAAAGTCTGCTAGGTATTCCTAAAAAATAAATACAAAAAGGAAACCTAGACAAAAGTTAGGACATAAGCATAACATCCTAGACTGAAAACCCGAAAGGGCGGACTAGGAAAACTGATCAATCACAAAAAGGCGCCACAAATTAGTAAAACAAAGATGTCACATCATAAGAATGAAACGTCTATCTAAACTAGCCTAAACACAAACCAACCCTGGCCAGCCATTCTTACAAAAACCTTTATTATAAAAAATATATCCCTCTAAAACACAAGCCTTTGATATAAATCCTTTTTTTTCTCTTCTCTTGACCATTTCATTAAAAAGCATTCAAGTAATAAAGGGAATGTGGAAATATAGTGATCAATAGGAAGGTCGAAATTTCTAAGAAAAGGAAGAGGGGCATTGATATGGCAGTTACCCTATGAACAACAGAGTGCTCTTAGGCAACAGCAAGAAAAAGTTTAAGACGGCAAATTATGTACAGACCAAGCTTGTTAATCAGAAGAAACATGATGACAGAAAGGCACAGCACCAAGATTACACCCAAAGACAAAGCACATCAATTAAAACTTTCGAAATATTAACTGAAATAGATCATAGGATGCATATCATGAAACATTACATGCATTAAAACATCAATGAATGGAGTCCTACCCTTTTTCTCAGCAAAAAAATCAAAAAATCCCCTCCAGTAGCTCGAGACGGCCATCCCAAAGTCGGGACGGCCGTCCCAAGTGTCCAAGTTCAATTGGGACGCACGTCCCAGGTGGGACGGCCGTCCCACTTACCAGCTGATGTCCCATACATGAAAAATTCAAATGGGACGGCCGTCCCAACCCAGACGGCCGTCCCAAAGTTCCTGGCGCTCCCTATAAATGCTAGGCGCGGATTTGAGCTTCTGCACCCCATTCCAAGCTTTCTGTCTTGCTTCTTCTCCCTTTCTACACATTTCTAGCATTCTTAAGCAAGTATTACCTACAATGGAGCATGGAGAAGCCTCATCTAGGAGAAAACGCTCTAGGAATCCTGCTAGAGGAACTCCTACAATTAGTACTCAACTAGCAGAATCGCATCAACTACGGCTGGCAAATATCCAGCAATTTTCCTGGTACCCCTCACTGCAATTGGATTTTAAAATCCTAGCTACATTTGGCTGGGATCAAGATGTCAGAAGATACATCCACAACATAGGATGGGACTTTCTGCTCCGTGAGCTACCTACTCGGATCCATCACAGTGCTACGATGGAATTTCTTGCCTCTGTCAACATGGTGGAAATGTCATCTGCAATTCCCGGGGTGCCACCAACTCAAGTTGTCTCCTACTGGATGGATGGAGCTTACCGGACCACTGCTCTGGATGACTTTAATGTCATTATGAGTTTCTGCCAACGAGCAGATACAAGAACTCCAGAGTACCGATCCGCGTATTTGGAGAGACCCGCTGCTCTCACCACCACTAGCATGTGGAAGGAAATCACTGGAGCTGTCGTTCTGCCATCAAATCTGAAGGGTGCAGCTTTTTCCCCTCCACTCCGCGTATGTCATAAATTGCTGGCCGGGACCATACACAGCCGGAAGGAGAGCCAAGGAAAGGTAACTCTGGCTGACCTTTTCATTGTTTACTGTATGCACCAGGGGCATAGGTGCAACCCAGGGTATGCCTTTCTCAAAGCCGTCAAGGATTGCGGCACTCGCGGTCCAGCAGGGACAATCATAATAGCTCCCTTTCTCACCCCTCTAGCTGAGTATTGGGGATGTAGCGACGGAGAAGACATCCCAGCTAGCCTTCGACCGGAGCCGATTAATGGTGGAGTATTGACCCATATGAACATCCTCAGCAGGCAAGGGACGAGGTTTATCTTAAACCCAATCCTCTCTATCTCGATGGACATGCGGGATTTCGACACACCACAGGATATCCCCACCACTTCGGAATCCCAGCAGCAGTCCTACGACCCTGACTACGCCGGCTTATACAGGCGCCTGGATGATGAGCATGCCTACATGGAAGGGCAATTCCAGTTCATGCGACAGCAGTTCAGTCAGTTGACCACGAGGAAAGACAGGACGGACCGCCAGATAGAAAATCTAGTCCAGACCCAGGCGAGGTTCCAGCGCCGCATGCTACGCCGCTTCCCTTCGCCAGCACCATCCTCTCACTCCAGTCCTGAGGCAGACGATTAGGAGGTTTTCTGATGTTTTCTAGTAGTTTAAAAGAATGTTTGAATGTACTATCCAAAAAAAAATACATATAATAAATAAGAGTTGTTATTCCCATTTGCATTTCGAAAAGCCTACGTGCAAAATAAAAAGGCACACGTAATATAACAAAAAGCCAGATTTCAAATAACTCGCGTCAAATAAAAATCGCGAAAGAAAAAGGCGAAATCAAAACTACTTCAGCAGAATAAAGAAGCTTCAAAAAAAGTAGCTTCAATAAAGGTACACAAAAGCCAATAGAAAAATCCGATCGGGCAAATAAAAAAGATTACCTCATGACTCGAAGACATCACCACATGAGTCATCAAGCACACTCATTAAAGAGTCGCCGCCTCGAAGAGTCCATCAAAGAAAGCACAGAATCAATTCAACCAAATCACTAAGGGGCAACAAAAAGAAAGAAGAGAAAAGCCTTTCATCCTCTAACAAAGGCCACTACATGAAAAAGCCGAAAAAAATCCCCAAGAAGAGCACATCAAGAAAAATCTATAAAAGGAGAAAATGAGAAATTTCCACCCCAGGAAGCCAATAAAATTCCCCAGTGGATCACTACGAAGAAAAAAGAAAAATATATATATCTCCATCTAACGTGCATAAAAGGCGCACATATAAACCCATTCCCCAATAGGAATAAGAACATAAACAATAGCCAGTTCAAGCAATAAGGAGTCAAAAACTCCATTTTTTCCCCTTAGGGGGCAATTCAAAAGAGATTTCGAGCAGAGCAATCAAATTCTCAATGAGTCATCCAAAAGAAAAACTATCACCTGGTGAGCCTACAATGAGCCTATGTTTGCTCAAAAAATAAGCAAAGAGCTAATGTCCCGGAGAAATGGGAAATCAACCTATGCGAGAGGTAATGCAAGCCCAAAAGCATAAAAGTCTTCACCATTGCTGAAGCAATTGCCTAATCAAGAGGCACAATCAAAGTCCCCAAGTAAATTCTCGCCTAAAAGGCAACCAACAAAGAATCCTCTGTAAAACCTGGATGAGTAAAATAGAAAAGTCAAAAAGAAAGAAAATCAATCATTCCTCATGGAATAGGCGCATAAGTCGCCGTAAACCGGATGAGGGTTCGTACTCATCAATCAAAAAGGATATACCAAAAGAGCATTCCAAGAATCTGTCAAAATGCGATTCATACCAGGTGGGGATAGGTACCCATCAAGGTCTGGTCAAAATGCAGACTCATACCAGGTGAGGGTAAGTACTCACCGGAGCATCATACAGAGAAACTCAACACCGGATGGGGGTGTGTACTCATCGAGCCTTACGAGAAGGGGTCTACCACGACGGGGGTTCGTACCGTCAAACACCGAGATGGGGGTGTGTACTCATCGAGCCTTACGAAGGGGGTCTACCACGACAGGGGTTCGTACCGTCAAACACCGAGATGGGGGTGTGTACTCATCGGGCCTTACGAAGGGGGTCTACCACGACAGGGGGTTCGTACCCGTCAAACACCGGATGGGGGTGTGTACTCATCGAGGCCTTACGAAGGGGGTCTACCATGACAGGGGGTTCGTACTCGTCAAACACCAGATGAGGGTGTGTACTCATCGAGCCTTACAAAATTACCAGGCGAAGGATTATACTCGTCAAAACACCGGATGGGGGTGTGTACTCATCGGGCCTTACGGAAGGGGGTCTACCACGACGGGGGTTCGTACTCGTCAAAACACCGGATGGGGGTGTGTACTCATCGAGCCTTACGAAGGGGTATACCATGACAGGGGGTTCGTACCCGTCAAACACCGAGATGGGGGTGTGTACTCATCGAGCCTTACGAAGGGGGTCTACCACGACAAGGGGTTTGTACCCGTCAAACACCAGATGGGGGTGTGTACTCATCGGGCCTTACTGAAGGGGGTCTACCGGGTAGGGGGTTCGTACTCGTCAAACACCGAGATGGGGGTGTGTACTCATCGGGCCTTACAAAATTACCAGGCGAAGGATTATACTCGTCAAAATACCAGATAGGGGTTGGTACCTATCAAAAATATTTATCATCCGGAAGATCAGCCAAGGAACATCTGAAGGATAACCGGGCAAAAGGGTTAACTCCTTCCCCTACCAGCTAATCTTATCGGCATATTAGGCCAATAAATTAGCTAGGCAGGTGAAGGGGGGGCAACTGTAGACCCCTAATTTTGCCCGGTTTCTCAAATAAAGACAAAAAGATCACCCATAACAAGATAAAGCTCGTCCAACATTACAAATAAGAGCCAAGAAGACTTCCTGTATGAAGATAAAGCTTCAACAGACACCTATCGGCATCAACTGACATCCGAAACAGGAAAGGAAAGCTTCTGGGGTCCCGAAACGCGAAAACTGGGCAAAACAGGTCGAGACGGCCGTCCCAAAGTTGAGACGGCCGTCCCAACCTGCCAAAATCAAGTGGGACGCGCGTCCCGAAGGTGGGACGGCCATCCCAAAGCCCAATTTAAGTGGGACGGCCGTCCCGGGTTCCCAGGTGGTCTCGCCCTGTGTAAAATTGCCATTTGGGACGGCCATCCCAGTCCAGACGGCCGTCCCAACCCAGACGGCCGTCCCAAAGCGCGCCAGCTACGAAAACTATAAATAGGAGGCTCATTTGCCACCTTTTGACACCACAGACACTCCAGAGAGCTCTGAAACACCTTAAAAAACTCAGAGCACTTGTCTACTTCTCTCTCTCTCTTGAATGATCTTTCCGATTGCCTTAAATAGGTAACAATCGGTTAAGGAATTATATTCCGGCATTTGATTCTTCTTTAAATTTTTAGTGGAGTCGATCTTGTATTGGTGAGGAGAGTCTGTGTAGAGAGAGAGGGGTTGCCAAAACGCATCCTCACAGTTCGAGATTCTCAATATAAAGCTTGCTACGGAGGTTCTTTTCAATTCTCTTCTCTTTTATTGCTTTATTTATTGTTTTATTTAGCTTTATTTATTGTTTATGCCATGTAGAATAAAATCATGTAGATAACCATTTTAATATCTCTTTTATTGCTTTATTTAGCTTTATATAAAATTATGTAGATAGCCATTTCAATATTATGCAATAAAATAGGGTAATCGCGTAATTTCTCAAAGTCTTCTCTTAAAACGAATTGATCTGTCATAGGGAACCCGAAAGGGGCGTTGTAGGGTGCTAACACCTTCCCCACACGTAACTAACTCCCTTACCTAACTCTGGTTATAATGGCCAAGTTTGGTTTTCATTAAAATTAATGTCTTTTATCCTTTTCCAATGTTTATGGTCAAAACATTGGTGACGACTCCATAAGAACCCTTTTTCGAAAACCTTGCTTTTATTAGAGGATAATTCAATTGTCGGGCACCTCGGAAGCAATGAACACATTTTAAAACAAATACGCGAGTCTAAACCATCTTTTCGCGACCGCACGCATAAACGTTCGAGACGTCCTCAGACGTCGAAACGGACGGCGGCGACAGTAACTATGAGGCAAAGAAGATATTATGTCCAATGGGTTTAGAGTACAAGAAAATACATGCATGTCCTAATGATTGTATATTGTACAGAAATGATTTTGCTAAATTAAAGATGTGTCCGACATGTGGTTTGTCGAGGTTCAAAAACAAAGTTGAGGAAAGTAGTGGTGAGGAAGAAGTAGATGGTCCCCCTGCTAAGGTGTTATGGTATTTGCCAATTATACCTAGGTTTAAAAGATTATTTGTCATAAAAGAAGATGCAAGAAACTTGACATGGCATGCAAATGGTAGAAAATGTGACAATCTTCTTCGACATCCAGCTGATTCTCCACAATGGAAAAGGATTGATGAAACCTTTCCAGAATTTGGTTCAGAGCCAAGAAACTTGAGAATTGGATTAGCTACAGATGGGATGAATCCTTATGGAAATTTAAGTAGTAAACATAGTTCATGGCCGATTATGTTGATCATTTACAATTTGCCTCCTTGGTTATGCATGAAGAGAAAATATATGATGTTATCTATGATGATTTCGGGACCTCGACAACCAGGAAATGACATAGATGTATATCTTAGTCCTTTAATTGATGATTTGAAAATGTTGTGGGAAATAGGAGTGGATGTATTTGATTCATATCACGAAGTGAATTTCGAGTTGTGTGCAATGTTATTTTGTACTATAAATGATTTTCCAAAGATATGGTAATTTGAGCGGTTATAGTGTGAAAGGTCATTTAGCGTGTCCTATATGTCAAGAAGACACAAGTTATATCCAATTGAAACATAGACAAAAAACTGCGTACAATAGGCATAGAAAGTTTCTAGTTGTTAATCATCCATATTGTAAAATGAAAAAAGCATTTAATGGATGTCAGGAGAATGCAGTTGCATCAGTACCACGCAATGGTGAACAAGTATATGAGCAAGTGAAAAATATTAATATTGTGTTTGGAAAGACCCAAAAGAAATCCACTGAGAAAAACATTTGGAAGAAACAATTTATATTCTTCAATCTTCTTTATTGGTGTAAGTTGGAAGTTAGACACTCGTATAGATGTGATGCATGTTGAAAAAAATGTTTGTGATAGTATAATTGGGACATTGCTTAACATAAAAGGAAAGACAAAAGATGGAATAAAAGCAAGACAAGATTTGGCGGACATGGGTATACGTTCCGAATTACATCCACAATCGGTTGGAAAACGCACTTACTTACCTCCAGACTTGTCATACTCTATCAAAGAAAGAAAAGAGAAGCTTTTGTGAGTGTTTACGTGAGGTCAAAGTGCCACAAGGATACTCCTCAAATGTTAAGAGTCTTGTGTCTATGCAAGAGTTGAAATTAGTTGGTTTAAAGTCTCATGATTGTCATGTGTTGATGCAACAACTTTTACCAGTGGCTATTCGAAACATCTTACCAATTTCGTTAGAATTGCTATTACTCGGTTATGTTTGTTTTTCAACGCCATTTGTAAAAAGGTAATTGATCCAAAAAAGTTAGATGAATTAGAAAATGAAGCAATTGTAATAGTGTGCCGGTTAGAAATGTATTTTCCCCTTCATTTTTTGATATCATGGTGCATTTGATAGTCCATTTGGTAAGGAAAATTCGGTTATGTGGTCCAATTTTTCTTAGATGGATGTATCCTGTTGAGAGATACATGAAGATCTTAAAAGGATATGTGAAGAATCAAGTACATGCCGAAGCTTCTATTGTGGAAAGGTACATTGCGAAGAAGCCATTGAGTTTTGTCAAGGATACATGTCAAAATCAGAACCAATAGGTATTCCTAAAATGAGACATGATGGAAGATGTGAAGGTAAGGGTACTCGAAATTTGAAGATTAAAAATGTTAGTAGGAAAGAAGTTGACCAAGCACATTTATACATATTGAACAACACCGATGAAGTAATCCCTTACATATCACAACACATAACCGAAATAAAGGCAACACATCCACGAATAAATGAAAAATGGGTATTGAATGAACATAACAAAAGTTTCCTTTCTTGGTTTAAAAAAGGGTATATGTTGATATTAATGCTTCGTAAACACTTTTGAGACTTGCTCGTGGGCCTAATAGTGATGTCATTACATTTGGTGGGTATGACATTAATAACTATTGTTTCTACTCAAAAATAGAAGATGATAAAGGTAGAGTACAAAATAGTGGGGTCACAATTCAAGCCGAATCTATGCATTTTTCTAGTTCTAAAGACAAAAATCCTATCACGAACTTCTATGAGTTATTTTGGGATCATACAAGAGATATGGGAAATTGATTATGTTACTTTTAGGGTGCCTGTCTTCAAGTGTAAATGGGTTGAAGGGAATACTGGTGTGCGAACGGATGACCTAGGATTTACTTTGGTTGATTTGAGTAAAGTTGGGTATAAGGATGAACCTTTTATTTTGGCATATCAAGCGAGACAAATATTTTATGTCAAGGATCCATGTAATGAGAGATGGTCAATTGTCCTAGAAGGAAGAAGCATGCACGGAATTCATGAAGATGAGTCTCTAGATATACATGAAACACCTTCATTTTCAAGTAGACCATTTGATGACATAGTTGACAATGAAGTTGATGACATACATGCAATTCGAAGTGATCATGATGAAGGGATATGGGAAAACATACCAACATAATAGGTGTTTATCTTCACATTTTCTAGTTCTTTTTATTCAAACTTATAAAGTATGTTGACTTCATATTGTTTTGTTTTTCGAGATATGTCTGATTCCACAACTGGTACTCGGTAAGTGGCAAGGTGGCGGGAGCTGGAAGTGGTGATAAAGGTAGATCTGTCACTCGATTAAAGGGGTTGACAACGAAGGAGGGTAGCTAGAGAGAAAACTCAAGTTGAAGTTGATCCACGTTCCGGTAAGGCATCCGGCCCAAATGCTCGCTAAGTTTAAGAGCTATTTGGGACTACTAGCTCGACACCATGTTCCGATTACTACTCCATCTTGGGATGATGTTGAGGAAACCGAGAAGAACCTCATGTGGCAGGATGTTCAGGTATTTCTATATTTGTTGAATACTTTATATATCATTATTAATTGAATTTAACATTTATTGGTCATTTCACAGACAAAATTTTGATGTTCCTAACACCGAGGTGATGAGGAAGAAGATTTTATCCTCCATTTCCATTAGATGGAGGGACTTTAAGACTTTCTTGACACGGAGTATGTATTAGTTTCGAGATGAATCTCCTCGTATAAAGTATCAAATTAGTGAGGAGGATTGGTTACGCTTTGTGTCGACCGAATGGACCCCTCTTGGCAGGATAAAAGACAAGCCGCCCAACAACGTCGGAGGTTGAATGATGCACCCCATGTATTGTCACGAGGAGGGTATGCATTATTGGAGCAACGTCTCATGAAATCCAGAGAAGAGTCGGCAGGAGTTGATTTTATCGACCTTGCATCTCCACCCCTCGCTATCGATGTGGAAGGCAGCCGGACAAAATCTGATGGACAAATGACTTCGATTCCGCACGAATCATTGCTCGTAAAATCGTAAGTTATAATGTCAATTTGAATTGATTCTAATTTGAAAGTTGGTGTATGACTTAATTATTGTTAATGTGTTGTAGGATGATTTAGTTGAGCGGCATCAGCCAAGGATCATTTATTCCTCATGGTCGACAAGATATATTGGCGACAGACCATAGGAAAACCAGATTACTCGAGACGTGTGCGTGGTGCTGGTGGAACCCGGGGCCTTCGTGATTACTTTGGTCCAACATCACGAAGGACCACCGCGACTCTTGCAGCCAGGAGGTCTTGCATAAAATGGAGATGCAGTTTGAAGAAAAATTAAATCAAATAAGGCAGTCATTGCAACAAGAGTTTGATGAGAAAATTGAATCTCTCGCCCGCTCTCGCAACGGACTCAAGGAACACCTCAAACAATTGAACATGATATTGTTCGAGTCAGCACTAAAGGGAGTTATGTCGCTACTACTCGTTGATCCTTTAGGAGAATATACTCGGATCGATGCATCACACCAGCTGTGAGTTATATGTTGAAGATGACCCCCGCGTCTAGTGGTCGTTGGTCGAGTTTTGAGGGTGGGTTAACCATCCATGGTGTCCCTCTACGACCTGACTGGACACGAGTAGTAGTTGATGAAGTTCATGATGTTAATGCTCCAAGTGCCTTTTCCTAATGAAGAGATTCAAATAGTGGGGCAGGCAAGCGGGACATTCTTGGCTTGGCCAAGATGTTTGGTTATGCCACTATCAGACAGACCAAGGTAATATATATATATATATATATATATATATATATATATATATATATATATATATATATATATATATATATATACATATATACATATTGTCTATTTACTCTTTTCTAGTATTATAATTATATAAATGTTTAATTAATTGTTATCATTTGTTTAGGAGGACTTGCGTCGTGCTAAGCATAAAAAACAACCTATTATTGATGAGGATTTGATGTAATGTGATGATGATCTCATCTCTATGTTGTTAGCTAGTATTACCACGGTTGAGGAAGAGACCGTGTCGATACAATGGGATGTTAGAGTGTTTGGAATTGACAATTCCAGTGTTCCATCGTACATTTCCTTACCCGATGCTTTAGAAATTGCTGGGGAAAATTGCATGTTAAACATTTCCATCATACAATTGTGGGCAATGTAAGTCATTTTCATTTATGTTTCTAAGATTATAATAATTATATTTAACTTATAATTAATTGTTTTAGGTACCTTGACAATTTGAGTGTGGAACAAGAAAAATCCGAAGTATATGGATTTATTGAGCCTCAATCCATCCAAAAATATGAAAATACAAATGTTGGAATCCAACGATATATGCAAACATGGATGAGTGACTCAAGAAGACATGTATATTTGGCTCCATACATTGAAGGGTTAATATTTTGATTTGTATTTTAATTTATATTTTTGTAACTAATTTTTATGTCATACAATGTAGGTCTCATTGGCGCTTAATTGTAATCATGCCCCGGATTACACCGTGGTGTGGTTTTGTTCATTACATCGGAAACCGAGTCAAGAAATGAAAAGTTTATTACAAGGGTAACTTTATCTTTTATTCATTAATTATGTTTTTAAATTGTGAATACATATTGAATAATATATGACTTTTTTTCACTTAAAATCGTATGTCCGAACTAATGTTCTAAGTGGAAAACCTAGAACAAAGACTTTGCAGTTCATTTATCCTAAGGTTAGAAACTTATTTATATAAGTGAATACCATAATTATTATTTGTATTTCAATTTTGAAAATAATATTATGTTTTTTTCATCATTTCGATGTAATAAACAAACTGACTCGTTTGAATGTGATTACTATGTAATGTATTGGATGAGAGCCATAGTTTGTGCGGGTTTAATTGATTCTTGGACTGGAGGTAATTATTTTTAACATTAGTTAAGTTTATTTAACTTTATTCATGTTGCATGCTTACAAGAGTCAAATTCATGTTTCGTGTATTTCAAGATCCATCTCCATTACCGGAATCCGAGATTACGTAAATTAGAGAACAATGGGCAAAATTTTTTGTTCAACAATTCTAGTACATTATTTTTTAAGTTCTTGTTCATATTATATTGTGTGTATTATGTAGTTTAGCTTAGTTTGTATAGGTAGCTTATTTTGTATAGGTAGCTTAGTTTGTATAGGTAGCTTAGTTTGTAATAGATTTTTTAATTTGTATGTTTATATTATATTGTTTTATTATGTAGTTTGAATTATATAATATTATATTTTTAATTTACTAGCTAAAGAAAATTAAACATCCGGATCTGTCTGGTTGTAATATTTGCAGGTTTTAGTTGTAAAACAGAATAAATAAACCCAATTTAAAAAAAAAACAATAAATTTACGTCGCATATTGGTATATGCGACGTAAATTTACGTCGCGTATACCATATGCAACGTAAATTTTCTATTTTTTTTTAAATTGAAAAGGTTTTTACGTTTGTTTAGTGTAAATCTACGTCGGATCTGGATAACTGACGTAAATCTATGTCGGGCAAAAGGGTCCGACGTAAATTTACGTCTTCCGCTTTAACGTCGGACTTAAATACGACGTAAAAAGCCCTAAATACCTGACGTAAAAACCCCTTTTTGCACTAGTGTCTCTATAAGCTGGACAGATGATGAAGTAGAGTCCTAACAAAGATTTCTCCCAATTGCTTTGCTTAACTCAGATCCAAGCCTATATACCTTGCCTTTATTTATTCCAACAACTTTACACCAAACCTATAATTCATCAGAGCGAGAGCCTCCCGCAATAAATCCCGATTAGGAGACTTCTTCCCATGCACGACTAAACTCGCCTATAAACATTAAAATAGAATAATAATTAATTGGATAAAAAAAAGTATACAATTGTTTAACAAATTAACATATAAAAAAAAATAAGACACTTACATCCACATGTACTCGATCTTTGATCCACTCATGTGTTATCCTTTCGTTGGTGTGTTTTGCGAAACAACTATGATGAGGTAGGAGATTTTCCATTCAATTTTGTCTAAAATATGATTAAGAACACAAACTTAAAAGTGCAATATCCACCATAAAAAAAAAAAGTTTTTCAAGTAATGAATATATGTAATGTAATAACTATTTTTCTCTTACTGCATAAATAACATCATAAATAACATCATACAATCAAATTTGAACTAACTAATGTTATATTCTTTCCATACTTAAATATAGTATAATAATTTGACAAGTAAAAAAAAGGTACATATATAAGTAAAATAATCTTTATCTAATTTATGTTCATTTAACTTATATTTTGAATTAATCTATACTGCCAAAATCCATAATTTAATTTTTACATAGGTTCATATTTATGTTTAAGACTTAATCAATTTTTATTTTATTATTTGTATTTAAGTTGGTCTTATTATTAATAAAAAGATTGAATCAACTTTTTAGAATTGTTAATAGTAAAATTGTTGACTTTTTATTCTAATTAATAGTAACCTATCAGACAACCTAAACTCAATCCTTAAGTCGTTAAGCAATAACATATAACCAACCAATCAGACAACCCCACCCGATCAGGACCAATTTTAACCCACCGAACCAGGCGAAAGAAAAGCAACAGATTCAAGCTAACAAAATATATCCAGACAAAAAGTAATAAATCAATTATACCCAATACAACCAAATCCAAGATACTCGATCTAACAAAATCCAAACAGCCACCATATAACCCATATCAGAACAAGACGAACTTAAACCAGGCAGCGAACAAATCTAAAATTTGGTTTAAACGTAAACAAAATGAATTGGCCACAAACGAAGCAAAACAATTTTATATCCAGGCAAGGACGTGTAACCACAATCAAACCCAAGCTCAGATAAGAGACAAAAAATAATCAAACCCACTCAGCTTGGATTTGGTCAAGCAGTGTTGGGGTGCTGTGCTCACGGGAAGCACGGGGGTTCGCGATGGAGCTCGTGGTGGCCGCTGGTGGCGCGATTCGCGGTGGTTTAGGGGCTGGTGTTGCACGATGATGATTTGGGGGAGGTTAAAGGGAGTAGGGATGCTGGTGGTTCCGTGGTGTGCAACAGGACGAGGGGAGAGTGGTGACAGCAGGGGCTTGCTAGGTGGAGGCACGGTGGTCGTGAGCTAAGGATGAATGGTGGTGAGATGGGAATGGGATCCAGGAAAGGTTTGATCAAGGCCCGTGGTGGTTAGCCGCATGGTGGATTCGAGTTGACTAGGACTACGACTGCAAAGGTGGAGGTGCAAGAGTGGTGCGCACAATGAGGTGGTGGAGGCGCCGCGCAGAATCGCGCGCGGATAGGGCTAGGTTAGTGCTGGGTGTGGGCTGCGATGGGGGTGGCACGGCTGAGACCCGCGGTGGGTAGCGTTCGAGGTGGTGACTGTGGTTGGAGTTAGGGCATGGTGGCGAAGCCGCAGCGACTCAAGGCGGCTGGCCAGGGGATTTGATAAGGGAGATGGTATGGGGTTAGTGGCGCGGCTAAGACCCATGGTGGTTAACCGCGCGGTGGATGTGGCCGTAGTGTGAGATGAATGGAGGAGAGTGGAGATTGAGAGAGGAACGGGGTGAGGGGATGAGGTGAGGAGTGACTTAAGGTGGAGTGTGGTGGCTGTAAGAGGGACAGTGAAGAAAAAGGTAGGAGGTGGTGGGGTCCGCGACTGTCAGGCATGAGTGATTTGGGAAATGGGGATTTTGTGTGCGGGACCTGCTGGTGAGGGAAGAGATTGAGAGAAGGGTGAGGTTTTGTGCAGGGACCAGAGAGTGAGTGTCGGTGAAGGTTAGCCTCTGTTTGTTTTTGCTGACATAATGTTCCCGAAGATACAAACACACATTTGATTCAACAAAAATAAGACAAAATGAAAAGTGAAAAAAAAAAACAGTAGATAGAAAAAGAAGTTGGTCGCTGATGCACGAAGGAGATGAATACTACTAGGATAAATTGAATGTCCAATTTACTCTCATTATGCAAGATTTATTGACTGGTGCATACATATATAGAAAGAATCTATGCAAAAAGTTAAGAAAATATAATTTATATTAATTATTATAATATAAAATATATATTTCAAAATATAACTTATTTTCTTTTATATATATTATAGAAATCAAAATAAATTATATTTTAGAATATATAATTTTTCAAATAATCGATTACTTTTGCAAATAATACAGATTTTAGATAGCAGCTTATAACTAACCGCTATTAAAAATATATATTAGATAATCGGTTAACGTGGAACCACTATTATATGCCCACTTTTAAGAGCGGTTAAAATGTTAACTACTCTTAAAAGTGACACATATATAATAACGGTTCCACTTTAACCGCTCTTAAAAGTGAACATATAATATCGATTCCACTTTAACCGCTATCTAAATATGTTTTAGATAGCAGTTAAATCTAGAACCGCTATCTAAAATGTCGATTATTTAAAAATAGTTTGATGTAAAATTATATATATATATATATATATATATATATATATATATATTTTGGAATATATATTTTATATTATAGTAATTAATATAAATTATATTTTATAATATATATATATATATATATTAAATATAAATTATTTTCAAGTTGATAATTAATATTTTAATTTATGCAAAATATATATATATATATATAATTAATTTATAAGAGCGGTTAACATTTATTCTAATTTATTCTAACTAATTATTCATATATGTGTCACTTATAAAAAAATATTACAATATCAAATAAAGTAAAAAATTAAAAAAATTTAATCATACAAATAAAAATTATATTTTACTACTTTCAACCAAAATTCTAAATATATTATTAATCTAATAAATACATAATTCTTTTTAAAACTATATTTAAAACTATAAATTTTATATAAAACATTATAAAATTATATAGATATATTTTTTTAATTATATAATTGTAATTTTTATAATATATAATTGATAAATAATATCTAATATATGATATGTAATTCTAATGTCCGTATTAATTAATATTATTTGATAATTAATATTTATCACATGTAATTCTAATATATATATATATATATATATATATATATATATATATATATATATTATGTTGAAAATATAAAAATATGACAAAAATATATATTAATATAATTTTTAACTAAATAATAAAATATTTTTACTATTAAGTTTACATGAATTTTTCATTTAGTTATTATTCTATTTTCACTATATTTTATATTTATTTAAAATAATAATTTACAATTATATTATTAGTTTTCATAATTATTTGTTATTATTAGTCAATATTAATTATTATTTTATATTTTATAATTATTAAATTATTAGTCAAATAATTTATTTAATATGTCAAAATTATTTTTTTATGGATATGCAATGTAAATAATTTTGTAATTGTTTATTTATATAATTTTTAATAACTATTTTAAAAAAATTTAATTTTTAAATTTGTTTCCACTTACAAACACTTTTAAATTTGTTTTTTTTTAATATATAATCAATGTTAAAATATGGATAATTAATTAAAAAATTATATTTATAATAATTTTAACCTTATTTTATACACAAGGGTAAAATGGTAATTTTCTTAAATCATCAATTAAAATTATAATTTTTATATCTCATATCAATCAAATCACTCACAATTTTCCATAAATTTTTCTTTCACTTTCCATTCATCCAAACAACTTTAATTTCACCTCCATTTTTCTTCAAATTCCTCTTTTTCCACACCCCCATTTCCACTCTCTCAAATCACTCCAACCAAACAAAACATTAGTGAAGGAGGAAAAAAAATCTATTTAGCTGTTGTATCCGGGCCCCCCTTTCCCCTTTTCCCTTTTCCCTTTTCCCTTTTCCATCCTTACCTTTTAAAAGAGAAAATTTAATTAAAATTAGGATGAAATATGATGAATGGGTCGGGCCCAGAATAAAATTGCATTTTAAATTTTTATTTATATATTTTTGTTATTACATTTTTTTCTTTTCTCCCTTTTTATTTTAAAGTACTCAAAAGAAATCATTTTTTTATTTTATATTTTTTTTCCTTCTTTTTATATTTTAATATTTTTCTTTCCCCTTTTTTTTAAATATTTTCTAAATAAATGTTGTTATCATTATTTTATTTTTATTTACCCAAACAAAATTAGGTGCTGATATTGAAAGTGATGAAGATCTTATTGGATCATTTGATAGGATGAAGGATCTTGTGGATTTGATGAAGTCAAAGGCTACTTGGGTTAAAGGGTAGAGTGATTAATGAGTTTACATCTATATATAGGTATAATCATTCATATCCCTCTGCTACATGAAGTTTCATCATTTAAAAGAATTTGAAAAATGGCTCTAAAGATGTTTTTAATCCGTTGAAAACCAAAGCAATCAATTAAACTATTTTTAAGAAATTGTTTTAACTGATATTATATGAGCTTTATCAATTAAAATATTCTTAAAACTTACATGACAGATTTTTAATCGATAGATTTTCGAAATAATCGATTAAAACCATTTAAAACATTCACTGGAACTGTTTTAATCAATACACTTTCGAATTAATAGATTATTTTCATTAAAGGAGTTTTTGCAAACCTTCTGCTAGTGTTTTAACTGATATAGTTTCAAAATAATCGATTAAAATCACTTAAAATGTTCTCAAAAGTATTCTGACAGTATTTTAATTGATATAAACTCGAAACGATCGATTAAAATAACTTGAAGTGTTTTAAAATATGTTACTGTCAGTATTTTAATCGATGTAAATTTGAAATAATCGATTAAAACAACTTGAAATATTTTGAAAGGTGTTATGTCGAATTTTAATTGATGTAAAATCGAATTAATCGATTAAAACAACTTAAGGAACTTTTTGCTAATTGTTTTAATCAATTAAAACTAGTTGTTATCAATTAAAATCACTTAGAAAGTTTTGTGAAAAGTTTTGGCAGAATATTAATTGATTAAATTGCGAATTAATCAATTAAAACAACTTAAAGGACTTTCTGTTAATTGTTTTAATCGATTGAAACGATATTGCACAAGTTAAAATAATTTGGAAAATGATCAAGAACATTTTAATAGATTAAAAGAAGTTTTAACCGATTGATCAAAGACTTTTAACATATTAAAAGATTTTTTTAACAAATGAATTACACTAGTAGTTGAAAAACTTCTCTATATAAACAGATTTGATTCAACATTTTAAAATATACTTTTGAGCAATCAATCAAGCAATCATAAGAGCTATTTTCAAGAAAGAATCGCGCAAGTTTGTGGAGTTTTTTTTAGAGTTCTTTCTTGAGGAAATTTTGCATTCTTTTGGTGAAGAAACTCATTATGTAGAAGTTGCATAATTCGGGTTTGATTGTCCTAGTTTCTTCTCTTCATTTCTTTACTGTATTGTGGGTGTCTGGAATTGTTGGACACTGGTTCTGTAGCTAGAATTTGGCTGTAGGTTGGTTCAAGAACTAGAATTTGGTTCTTGGTAAAGGTTTAGGTGCAAGATCTGAAATTTGGGTCTTGTGGTAGATTGGGTGTGTGATTGTTATCTGTATTCTGTAAAACATTCAATCTAGTGGAACTCAGCTACAATTTGGATGAGAACTAGAAGTAGCCCTGAGATTGGGTAAACCAGTATAAATCTTGGTTGTATTGCTCTAAATTTTACTCTCTTTAATTCTGTCATTGTCTTACTTTGAATAGCTTGATTTTCTTGGTTCAAGAATTGGTCAAAACTCTTAATCTTTGAAATAGATAATCTGTAAATTGTGAAAATCTTTCAAAGATCAATTCACCCCCCCTCTTGATCTCAACCTTTTTTTCTAATAATTGGTATCAAGAGCAGGGTCTTGAAAAATACTCAAGAATTTCGGTCCAAATCTTTCATGGCTGAAAACAAATTACCTTTTTTCTGAGGGAGCTTCTATTAATAGACATCCACTGTTTTGTGGTACAAATTATCCATTTTGGAAGATTAGGATGAAGATCTTTATTGAATCTATTGATAGAAATGTTTGGGATGCAATTTTTAATGGTCCATTAATTACAAAAAAAAAGAATGGTCCAATTTAAATGATGAAGAGAAAGGAAAAGTTTAAAGTGATTGTACTGCTAAAAACATAATTACTTATGCTCTTAACATGGATGAATTTTTCAGAGTATCTCAATGCAAATCTGCCAAGGAAATGTGGGAGGATCTTGAAGTTACTCATGAGGGAACTGTTGATGTGAAGAGAGCTAGAAAGCATACTCTCATCAGGGAATATGATTTGTTTAAGATGCAAACTGGAGAAAGCATTGCAGATGTGCAAAAATGCTTTACTCACATCATCAATCATCTAATGGGCTTATGTAAGACTTTTGATAAAGAGGAATTGAATATAAAAGTTTTGAAATGTCTTGACAGGTCATGGCAGCCTAAGGTCACAGCAATATCAGAGTCAAAAGACTTGTCCATCATGACAACAACCTCTTTATTTGGCAAACTTAGAGAGCATGAGATGGAAATTAACAGATTCAATGAGCAAGAAATCTCTAAAAACAAATGTATGAGCATAACACTCAAAGCTGAAGAGAAAGATCAAGAATCAGAAGAAGAAAGTGAGAATTTTGGATTGTTGGTCAAAAAGTTCAACAAGTTTCTCAAGAGAAAGATCCAAGATAAAGAAAGGCACAAAAGGTATGAAAATAAATCTGATTATTTTAACTATAAGTGCTATGGTTGTGGTAAGTAGGGTCATGTAAGGATGGAGTGTCCAGAAAAGAACAAGCATAATGACAAGAAAGAAGAAAAGATAAAAAAGAGAGCATACATAGCATGGGATGACAATGATACCTCATCTACAGAAAATTCTGATGATGAAGAAGCTAACCTGTGTCTAATGGCTAACCAGAATTATCAAACCAGTAGTATAAATTCTAATTCTTCTTCTAATTTCATGAATTATAACTCACTGCAAGAGCCATTTAATGAAATGCATGAAGAAACCAAGAAACTTAAAAGAGAAATTATAGGCTAAAAGGCATGAACAATTGGCTAGAAAATAGAGTTGATTCTCTTGAAAAGAAATTTCTTTAAGATGAAACTGATCTTTGTTACCTGAAATTAATTCATGATAATTCTAATTGTATGTGTAACATGATCAAACCTTGTGAAAAATGTCTAGATTTACAAAAGAAAATTGAATATCTTTTACAAACTATGTCAAAGTTTACACAAGGAAAAACTAATCTTGATGTTCTTCTTGGTTCACAAAAACTTGTTCTTGATAAAACCGGTATTGGTTTTAAATCAAGATTAAAACATAGAAAAATTGCATATAGAAAATCATACTCATCATATTTTATCAAATTTTTCTCTTGCATGAAAAGAGGTCATTCTGTCAAATTTTGTAGAATCAAGAAATATGTTATTCCAAGAGGAAGAATGAAGTGGATTCCAAAAAGTTATTACAAATATCCTGATTGGATCTTTTAATTTTACAAAGGGTACCAAATTGTATCAAATTTGTTTTGCAGAACAAGTAATCTAAAGATCCCTTGGTACCTGATCAATAAATATTGATTCTGGATTCAAGGACTGATTATTTTAATTGATATAAAACTATTTTAATTGATTAAATTCACTTATAGAGAAATTTTGAAAAGTTGTTCGTACAGTTTTAATCGATTATTCATCGAATTAATCAATTAAAACCTCTCAAATTTACAACTAATATTCCAGATCTCTGTTTTAATCGATTAAAAAGGATTTACATCAGCTTAAAATCATTAAAGAATTACATATAATCGATTCTTTTTCGATTTAATCGATTGAAATTCTGTGATAATTTCATTAAACATATACAATACAAATTTAATCGATTATTTTCTGTTTTAATTAATTATTACACTGTTGCTATTTCAAACCTAATATTCTAGATCAAATTAATTGATTAAATTGTTGGTTAATCGATTAATTCACTCTTAAAAACTATTTTAAATATGGTTAATTGAAGAATTTCCAGCAAATCAAGATCTGATATTTAAGATTTATTGATATTCAAAATCTGTAAAAAGCATTTACTGTGTTTGTTTGACCAAGTCAATGTCTATCCAATTAACAAATTAGTTGATGTACCCATTGTCCAAAGTATGCACCTCGACCTTCGGTCAAGGGAACACATTCAATTAAAGCTGAACATTGCAGGTCTGTCTTTCGAAATTCAAAAATTTGAAATCCGATCTTCATTCTTGGAACCAGGTTCTGCACAAACTCAACCATCTCTTAGCTTCTCCTCTTATCTTCATATCTTTTTCAAATTTCTTCTCATAATTTTTTCTAGAAGATGTTTAAAATATCAAAATCAAGGAAGAAACATAAGGAGGAGTCTTCCTCTGCTGTTGGCAACGCTGGTGGTCACGTTGAAGCATGGTTCAATGGAGACATTGACAAGAT
Source organism: Sphenostylis stenocarpa (assembly GCA_963425845.1). Taxonomy (NCBI): domain Eukaryota; kingdom Viridiplantae; phylum Streptophyta; class Magnoliopsida; order Fabales; family Fabaceae; genus Sphenostylis; species Sphenostylis stenocarpa. Next base: position 27,367,835 of record OY731402.1, on the reverse strand, counting down.
GAACAACTTTATTTAAAAATTTAGCCAAAAACAACTGGTGATTCCTAAATACATTAAGTTTGCTTTGTTGGATGAAGAAGGCTTTACCTCACTTAGAAGAAAATTGAAAAGACAAAAGTTGAAGACTTTTCAGGAGCACACCGCCAACATCCATCCTGATCTTGTGAGGGTCTTCTATGCCAACCTCACAGTCAGTGGCTCAACACTAAGGTCCCAAGTCAAAGGTGTAAGTATGGTGATCACGCCTGAGGTATGGGAAGAAGTGGCTGGTTTCCATGATGTTGGTGTAAAGGTTTCCAGAGGTAACACTGTAGAGTTACTTGATTTTAACTAAATTCAAATTTTTCGCAATTATGTCAAAAATCAAAATGATTCTGTAAGAACTCTTAACACTGGGAAGATGGAGCTTGAACCGAGAATTCTTGCCTTCATCATTGCCTGGATGCTTACTCCAAGGGGGAGTAATCATGCTTTACTCAATGAGGGTGACTTAGCTCTCATGTATTGCATTGAAAATAGTATTCGTGTAAACTGGATTTTTGTTATCAAGTATCACATGATAAAAGCAAAAGGACTGGCTGATTATAAACTGCCATATGCTATGTTGATTAATAAATTTGTTAGATACTTTGAACTAGGTCTTGCAGGAGAATATGTGGAAACTCCAAAGGCCTCCAATAATATTGATGATTCCACTCTGAGGAAGATGAGATTTATCAAAATTGATGGAGAATGGATCTAAAAGATTAATGTTGGGATGTCCGAAGATGAGGATGAAGATGAAGAAGAAGCTTATCAAGGTCAAATTCCTTCTTCTCCTATTGCTGTTGAGGTTCCTGAGTCCACTGGTGGTCAAACCTCTTATGAGAACATGGAGATCATACCATACCTAGAGCAACCTGATCGTGGAACTACACTATCACAGTTTGAACAAACCATACTCTCTCAAATGGCCTCATTGCAAGAGAATCAAAGGAAACACATGCAAATGACCTACCAACACTTCCAGCAGACCAACACACAATTGTCCAACCTGGGAAATCAAATTGCTGACATTTATACCAAATTGGAGGATATGTAATTAAATCAAGGAAACTGGGATGACTGATTTCATCAACAAGAGGGGTCCTTTTTTTTCTATCATAAATTTCTTTTATGTGTTGTTTTCTTTATTTTAACACATTATGATAGTTTTAGCTGATAAAAAATCATTTTAATCGATTAAATCCATTAACAGGCACATTTACATAGACAATTCGTATCATTTTAATCGATTATTTTACGATGAAATAGATTAAAAGCTATAGGTTATGGATTTGTATCAACTAAAATTGATTTACATCAATTAAATTCACTAACTTGAGATGTAACATTCTGGTTTTGTGCGGATTTTTGCTTAAATCTTGATCTATCAATATTAATTTGTATAATTTTCAATTCTCTTTTAAAAACATCTTGTGACTATTTTGAATTTAACATAAGTAACTTGTCTTTTAGGATCAAGACAAATCATTTCTTTAGTGATCATGTTTCAAAAGGTGATTGTGAAATTTTCTTTATAGAAACTGAGAAAAAATTTGTTGATTTATTCATAAAACCTCTTGCTCGTGATCGCTTTTATAAAATCTGAACTGAATTAGGAATCTTAGATGCATCAAACATCACTTAGTTCTCATCTCTGAATGTTTTAATTGATCTAAACCAGCTTTAATCGATTAATTTCACTTATAATACTACTGTTCGTATTGTTTTAATCGATTAAATTTCGATTTAATCGGTTAAATGCTCTCAGGATTTTAATGTGCATTTGTCATTCCTGTCTTAATAGATTAAAACATTATCTCTATCAATTAAAATCATTAGCAAGATCAATTTAATCGATTATTGTCGCCGCCGTCTGTTTCGACATCTAGGGACATCTCGAACGTTTATGCGAGCGGTCGTGAAAAGATGGTTTAGACTCGCGTTTTATTAAAAATGTGATCATTGCTCCCGAGGTGCTCAACAACTGAACTATCCTCTAATAAAAGCAAGGTTTTCGCAAAAGGTTTCTTATGGAGTCGCCACCAATGTTTTGACCATAAACATTGAAAAAGGATAAAAAGGCGTTGATTTTAAGAAAAACCAAAATTGGTCATTATAACCAGAGTTAGGTAAGGGAACAGTTACACGTGGGGAAGGTGTTAGCACCCCCACGACGCCCTTCCGGGTTCCCTATGACGGATTAATTCATAAAGTAAAGATTAAGAGAAATTACGCTATTACCCTATTTTATTATACAATATTAAAAAATGACTATCTACATGATTCTATTTTCTATTGCATACATAAAGCAGTAAATAAAGCAATAAAAGAGAAGATAAGTGAAAAGAACCTCCGTAGCAAGCTTTTATTACAAATCTTCAACTATAGGATGCGTTTGGGACGACCGTCTGGAAGTTGGGACGGCCGTCTCAAGTTGTTTTTTTGGTTGAGACACACGTCTCACATCTGGGACGTGCGTCTCGCCTGTTTGGGACGGTTGTCTTGCTTTCTGGGACGGCTGTCTCGAGTGTTTTGGTCAAATTTTGTGTTCTGGGACTCCAGGAAAGCTTTCATTTCTTCAAACGGAAGCCGGTTGATGCCGATGGATGTCCACCAAAGCTTTACCCACCTTTAGAGAGAAAGTATTCTGGTCTTTATTGAGAGGCCGGGCAAAATTAGGGGTCTACAACTGCCCCCCCTTCACCTGCCTAACTAACTGTTGGCCTAATGTGCCCACAAGATTAGTTGGTAAGTGAAGGAGTTAACCCTTTTACCCAGTCATCCTTCTGATGCTCCTTTGCTGAAGTTGTTGATCCTCTGGATGATAAATATTTTTTATAGGTACCAACCCCTATCTGGTTTGATGAGAATGAACCCCCATCTAGTTCGAACCTCCTTCTATAAGGCTCTTGTGAGTACAAACCCCCACCAGGTTCAAGTCCGCATTTGCTAAACTCTTGTGAGTACTTACCCTCACCAGGTACAAATCCGCATTTGCTAGATTCTTGTGAGTATTTACCCTCACCAGGTATGAGCCCACTTTTGCTAAGCTCTTGTGGGTACCTACCCCCACCAGGTATGAATCCGCATTTGCTAGATTCTAGTGAGTACTTACCCTCAGCAGGTACGAGCCCGCATTTGCTAAGCTCTTATGGGTACCTACCCCCACCAGGTACGAGTCCGCATTTGCTAAACTCTTGACGAGCCCCGTTCTGCAAGGCTCTTGTGGATACCTACCCCCACCAGGTACGAGTCCGCGTTTGCTAAACTCTTGTGAGTACTTTACCCTCACCAGGTACGAATCCGCATTTGCTAGATTCTTGTGGGTACTTTCCCTCACTGGGTATGAGTCCACACTTGCTAAACTCTTGTGAGTACCTACCCTCACATGGTATGAATCCGCATTTGCTAGATTCTTGTGGGTACTTTCCCCCACTAGGTTAGAGTCCGCACTTGCTAAAATCTTGACGAGCCCCGTTCTGCAAGGCTCTTATTGGTACCTACCCCCACCAGGTATGAGTCCGCATTTGTTAAACTCTTTGTGAGTTTAAACCCCCCACCGGGTCTGAATCTGCACTTTGCTAGATTCTTGTGGGTACTTTCCCCCACTGGGTACGAGTCCGCATTTGCTAAACTCTTGACGAGCCCCATTTTGCAGAGCTCTTGTGGGTACCTACCCCCACCAGGTACGAATATGTTTTTGCTAGATTCTTGACGAGCCCCGTTCTGTAAGGCTCTCAAAATGCTCTTTTTGGTAGTCAATCTTGTGTTTGATGAGTACAAACCCTCATCCAATTTTGGAGATGTGTTGGCGGCTTACTGTTTCTGATCATGCATCCATTCTATGGGGAGTGATTGATTTTGTTTTTGACTTTTCTATTTTAGTCATCCGGTCTTGTCGGGGATTCTTTGTTTTTGGCTTTTTTGTTTTAGCCATCCAGTCTTGCCAGGGATTTTTTGTGTTTGGCTTTTCTGTTTAGCCATCCGACATGTTGTTTGTCGGGGATTATTTGTTGGTTGCCTCTTATTTAGGCAGGAATCCACCGGGGATTTTTGATTTTTGTCTATTGTGCCTCTTAAGTAGGCGGATGCTTCAATGATGAAGGCTTTATGCTTGGGCTTGTATTGCCTCTTGCATAGGTTGGCTTCCCTTTTTAAGGATATTGGCTCTTTTGCTAGCCAGGTCTTGCCTTTATATTTATAGGCAATTAACTTCTTAAGGATATGGATTTGTGATTTTGCCTTTGCTGATAGGCTCACTGGGGATAGTTTTTCCTTTTCATGATCCACCGGGGAATTAATTGCCTTCCCGGGGATTTGGAATTTTTGACTCCTTGTTGGATGTAGTTTGGTATGAGCTGGCTTTGCCGATGCTCTTATTCCATTGGGGAATGAGTTTTCTAATTATTTAATTTTCGCCTTTTTCTCGCGATTTTTTCTCTCTTTTTTCGCGATTTTGAAATTTGGCTTCTTTATTTTGGATAATGCGTGTGTCTTTTTACTTTTTAATTTCTTTTATGCACGCAAGCTTTTTCTTCCTTTTTTGGGTATCCGCTGGAGATGACAAATTTTCTTGTTTTTTTCTTTTTGTGATCCACCAAGGAGTTCGCTGGCTTCCTGGGGATCCAACTTTGATTTGATTTTTTTGATGATGGAGTCTTGGCTCCTGGCTTTCTGAAGCTCTTATTGAGCTGGAGGATGGGAATTTTCTTGTTGCCCTCTTTTTGTAGATTTTTCTGATATGCTCTACTTGGAGATTTTTTATTTGGCCTTTTTCTGTTGTGGCCTTTGCTGGGGTGAAAGATTTTCTTTTCTTTCTTTTTTGTTGATCCCTTGGGGATATGGAAATTTTGATTCCGTATTTTCTTTGATCGATCTTTGTATAATCCTTATTCTCCTTTGGGGAAGTAGCGGAGATTCTAGATGAATGTGCTCGATGACTCATGTGGTGATAAAGCTGAGTCGTGAGATAATCTTTTTGTTTTGCCTCTGGAATAGGCGAAGATCTGGTTGGGGTGATCAAGCTTTTCCGTTAGCTTTTCTATGTTGATGGCTTCCTCTTTCTTGGATGGAAGGATGGCGGTTGGATCTTAAAACGACTATGCTTGATGGCTCATGTGGTGGTGATGCTGAGCCGTGGGGTAATTTTTGTTTTGCCTTTGGAGTAGGCAAGGATCCGCTTGGGGATGATCGAACCTTTCTGTTGGCCTCTTTTTTTTTTATGTACCTTCTTTTTATTGGGGTAGAAGGAGAATGGTTGGAGCTATGGTCTTCTTGAAGATCTTTATTTTGCTGGAGTGGTTTTGATTTCGCCTTCTCTTTCGCGATTTTAATTTTCTCGCGAGTTATTTGAAATCTGGCTTTTTAAGATATCATGTGTGCCTTTTTATTTTATTATTATTTTTTATACACGTGGGCTTTTGGAGGATAAACAGAAATAACAACTTTTTATTTATTACTTCCCTTTTTTCTTTCTTTTTTGTTGGTACATTCAAGCATTCTAGCTAACAGAAAATATCTAAAAACATCCTAGTCATCAGCTTTTGGGCTGGAGTGGGATGATGGTGCTGGCAAAGGGATACGGCAGAGCATGCAGTGTTGGAACCTTGCCTGGGTCTGAACCAAATTTTCTATTTGGCGGTCCGTCCTTTCTTGCCTCATATTCAGTTGGCTGAATTGTTGTCGTATGAACTGGAATTGTCCTTCCATGTAAGCGTGCTCGTCGTCCATACGTCAGTATAAGCCAGCGAAATCTTGATCATATGATTGCTGCTAGGACTCCGAAGTCGTGGGGATATCTTGTAGCATGCTGAAATCATGGATATCTAGCGAAATTGAGATCATAGGGTGTAAAACGAACTCGAATCCTTGTCGACTAAGGATGTTTATGTGGGCCAGCATTGCCCCATTAATTGGTTCTGGTTGGAGGCTCGCCGGGATATCCTCTCCATCAGAACATCCCCAATATTCGGCTAAAGGAGTGAGGAAAGGAGCCATCATGATTGCTCCAGCTGAGCCACGAGTTCCAAAATCCTTTAAGGCTTTCAGGAAGGTGTAGCCTGGGTTACATCGATGCCCTTGATGCATGCAATAGATAATAAAGAGATCAGCCAACGCCACCTTTCCTTGGCTTTCCTTCCAGCTATGTATGGTCCCAGCCAGCAATTTGTCGCATATGTGAAGCGGAGAAGGAAAAGCTGCACCCTTCAGATGCGACGAAAAGTGTTGTGTCCCAGTGATGGCTTCCCACATATTGCTGGTAGTGAGAGCAATGGGTTTCTCATAGTACACGGACCTATATTCTGGTGTCCTTGTACTTGCTTGCTGGCAGAAACCCATTATGACGTTAAAGTCATCCAGCATGGTGGTCCGGTATGCCCCATCCATCCAATAGGAGACACCTTGAGTAGGGGGCACTCCGGGGGTCATAGACGGCATCTCCACTATAGTGACGGAGGCAAGGAATTTCAGAGTGGCGGTACGGTGGATTCGAGAGGGTGGCTCACGGAGTAGAAAATCCCATCCTATATTCTGGATATACTTTCTGACATCTTGATCCCAACCAAATGTAGTTAGGATTTCAAAATCCAGGCATAGCATAGGGTGCCAGGAATACTATTGGATGTTTGCCAGCCTTAGTTGATGCGACTCTGCTAGCTGAGTGTTGATGATGGGAGCTCCTCTAGTGGAGGCTCGGGTGCGTTTCCTCCTAGATGAAGACTTTCCATGCTCCATTTTGTGCCTAACTCACTCAAGAATGCTAGAAATGCGTAGAAAGAGGGAGGAAACAAGATGGAATGCTTGGAATGGGATGCAAATGCAAGAATCTGCGCCCCATATTTATAGGAGAGGTTTGGAAGGTCGGGACGGCCGTCTGAGAATTGGGACGGCTGTCCCATTCAAAATTTTGGCTTGAGACGTGCGTCTCAGATGTGGGACATGCGTCTCACTTGAATTTTTCAATTGGGACGGCCGTCTCGACCTCTAGGACGGCTGTCTCGAACTTTTTAAGTGTGTTTTTTATTTTTTTTATGAGAAAGAAGATAGGACTCAATTCATTGATGTTTTAATGCATGTAATGTTTTATGATATGCGTCCTATGATTTATTTCAGTTAATATTTCAAAAGAATTAACTGATGTGCTTTGACTTCGGGCACGCTCTTGGTGTAGTACCTCTTTGTCATCATGTTTTTCGATCACAAGCTTAACTATACTTATCTACCGTATCAGATTTTCTTACTATAACCGAAGAGTAATCTTTTGGACATAGAGTAACTGCCATGTCAATGCCCCTCTTCCTTTCCTTAGAGATTTTAACCCTCCTATTGATCACTATGTTTCCACTTTTCCCTTTTATTACTTGAATGCTTTATAGTGAAATGGTCAAGAGAAGAGAAAAATAAAAGGATTTATAACAAGGTCTTGTGTTTTAGCGGGATTTTTTTTATAATAGTAGTTTCTGTAAGAATGGCTAGCCAGGGTTAGTCGGTGTTTTAGGCTAGTTCAGGCAAACGTTTTGTTCTTATGATGTGGCGTCTTTATTCATTGCTTTGTGGCGCCATTTGTGATTGATTAACTTTCCTAGCCCGCCCTTTTGGGTTTTCAGTCTAGGATGTTGTGCTATGTCGTAACTTTTGTCTAGGTTCCCCTTTGTATTATTTTTAGGAATACCTAGCGGACTTTTTTCATAACCCTAACTTTTGCTCAGGCTACCCTTTATTATTGTTCGGGTCTCCTGTCAGGTTTACCCTAACTTTTGCGCAACTCCCTTTGTGGGTTTTTTGCCGGGTATTTTGCCCTTTCATTCTTTTGTCTTGGCCTTTGGCCTTGACGGGCTTTGTTTAACAATAATAAAATTTTTTATTATTATTTTTTTTTGCACAACATTGTCGAAACTTGGTTCTATCGAGGTAGATCTTATTCGTGTTTCTAGTTAATCAATCGTATTTGACTTCGTTTTGTTTATGACACTTTGATTGTTTTGACGCATTTTGGAACAAAACATCTATCTAAACATTGTTTATTTAAAATGGGGTATATACATATTTAGCAAGAAGAGAAGCAGATAGTAAGAATAACATTCTTTTGTAATTTTAGGGGAAATGTGTGCCCTAGAGATGCTCGGGGGTCCGTCATACCCCGAGGAGTGATCTCTAATAGTCATTAGGTTTACATCCCTTAGAATTGGAAGAAGGACACCTAATGACTAACGCTACCCCTTGCGCTAATACCCCTCCTTTTCAGAAGATTGTCTTTGAGGGGTAAGACTTCCCTTTTTTCCGTATAGCTTGATTATTTGTAGGATCATACCCTAAGCCATACTTTAAAGGATTATCTTTGAAATATGGTGGCTCTTTTATTCCTTGAGAATTCTTTCCAAGCCCCTGTCCTGGGTGATATCCATATGTTTTCATCATATGGGCCACTTTCGTATTACTAGGAAGTCTTTCTATGTTGGCAATTTCGAGCGCTTGAAAAGATGTTTCAAGAGCCTCTTCGACTGCATCCACATATGGTTGGACAGACGGTTTGCTAATCAAAATATCTTCTTCAGCTTGAACCATGATAAGTTTATCATTTGTCACAAACTTGACTTTCTGGTGTAGTGTTGAAGGTATTGCCTTAGCGCTATGAATCCAAGATCTACTGAGGAGACAACTATATGCTGGAGCGATATCCATTACATGGAAGTCTATGTTGAAAATAATAGGGCCAATTTGGATCGGTAGACTAATCTCCCCTACTACTTCACGTCTTGATCCATCAAAGGCTCGAACAATTGTGTTACTTGGATGCATGTGGGTTCCTTGTACTGTTATCTTGTCAAGTGTGTATTTAGGCATAACGTTTAAGGATGACCCATTACCACAAGAACTTTGGAAATGAGATATTCCTTGCATTTGACAGAAATATGCAAGGGCTTGTTATGATTTGACCCTTCTAAAGGGAGTTCTTCATTTGTGAAGGTAAGATGATCATTGGCTGTAATGTTACCAATGATTCCTTCAAACTTATCTTGGGATATTACATGCGGAATGAATGATTCATTCAAAACCTTTAACAGTGCGTTTCGATGCAGCTCCAAACTCATTATAAGTGATAACAAAGTTATCTTTGCAGGAGTGCGGTTGAGTTGATCGATGATAGAGTACTCACTTTGTCTTATATATTAGAGTAACTCATCTGTCTTCTCCTTTGATTCTTTTTCCTCTTCGGTTCTATTTTTTCCTTTATCTTTAGGAATATTATCTTGTGATTCCTTGGGGGAATATATTCTTCCACTTCTAGTCATGCCCCTAATACCGACTATGTTGGAGATATCTTTATTAACTGGTGATTCTTCTGCGTATCTCCAAGGAACAACTTTATTTGATGCATAAGGGAAAGGACGAGGCATGAATAAACGCAAAGGTGTTATTGCCCCTTCCCTCTTATCAATTTGAATGACCAACGGTGCTCGTTTATTATCATCTTTGGGTGTATCGACCGTTGGAGGGGACAACGGTCTGAAAAGTTTGGGATGGTCGTCTAGAAGTTGGGACGATCGTCTCAAGTTGTTTTTTTGGTTGAGACGCGCGTCTCACATCTGGGACGTGCGTCTCGCCTGTTTGGGACGACTTTCTTGCTTTTTGGGACGCTGTCTCGAGTGTTTTGGTCAAATTTTGTGTTCTGGGACTCCAGGAAAGCTTTCCTTTCTTCAGACGGAAACCGGTTGATGCCGATGGACGTCCACCAAATCTTTACCCACCTTCAGAGAGAAAGTCTTCTGGTCTTTATTGAGAGGCCGGGCAAAATTAGGGGTCTACAATTATGTTATGTTTTTAATCGATTATTATTCTGCAAAGGATATTAAAGGCTTTAGTAAATGGTTGTTCTTGTAACATGCTACTAAAGTAAGGTTCCCTTATCTTTACACGTGTCTATTGTATTCATTACAAACGTGTTAATGAAGATAAGTTTGAATCAACTTCAATTGATTCTTAAATGAATAATACATCTCATTGGTATCATGAAATTTTATTCTTTTTCTCTCTGATTTTATTGCTGTTTTAAAAATAAATTTTGTTATCATGCATATTGCTTGTTTTATACCTCTCTTCGCTATTTTTGATGAAGTCAAAGGGGGAGAAATGATTAATTTTTTTAATACTCACTAATCTAGGGGGAGAAATGATTAATCTTGAATATTCACTAATCTATATACCCAAGTAATTTCTTTTGCAGATCAAGATCTTTCAAAGAGATGTTTGTCTTCATCAAATAGGGGGAGACTGAAAGTGATGAAGATCTTATTGGATCATTTGATAAGATGAAGATCTTGTGGATTTGATGAAGTCAAAGGCTACTTGGGTTAAAGGGTAGAGTGATTAATGAGTCTGCATCTATACATAGGTATAATCATTCATATCCCTCTACTACATGAAGTTTCATCATTTGAAAGAATTTGAAAAATGACTCTAAAGATGCTTTTAATCCGTTAAAAACCAAAGCAATCAATTAAACTGTTTTTAAGAAATTGTTTTAACTGATATTATATGAGCTTTATCAATTAAAATGTTCTTAAAACTTACATGACAGATTTTTAACTGATAGGTTTTCGAAATAATCGATTAAAACCATTTAAAACATTCACTGGAACTGTTTTAATCGATACACTTTCGAATTAATTGATTATTTTCATTGAAGGAGTTTTTGAAAACCTTCTGCTAGTGTTTTAACTGATATAGTTTCAAAATAATCGATTAAAATCATTTAAAATGTGTTGGAAAGTGTTCTGGTAGTATTTTAATCGATACAAACTTGAAACAATCGATTAAAATAACTTGAAGTGTTTTGAAAGATGTTCTATCAGTATTTTAATCGATGTAAATTCGAAATAATTGATTAAAACAACTTGAAATATTTTGAAAGGTGTTATGTCAGAATTTTAATCGATGTAAAATCGAATTAATCGATTAAAACAACTTAAGGAACTTTTTGCTAACTGTTTTAATTGACTAAAACTAGTTGTTATCAGTTAAAATCACTTAGAACGTTTTGTGAAAAGTGATGAGCCATTATTTTCCCGCATTTTATTATCTTTTTATACTTATCTTAATTGGTGCATTGTGCTTAATTGTCTATTATTAGTGCATTTTCATTCATTGGGCTTCATTGGGCCATTATTCCGAATTTTGCTTAATTTAGCATTAATTGGTCTAATTTTTGTTTCTAATTATTTTTTAGGTATTTTTGGTGAAACAATTTTGGAGCATGGACATTAATCTTGAGATGAAGGCTCATTGATGGATTAATATGGACTGATCAAGGCTCATTGATGGATTAATATGGTTCAATTTCATTTTCTGCTGCCATGAAAGTTTGTATTCTTTCACTTCTATTGCAAATTTCATTTATGTAGTTCAATTCAACCCAATCTTGTATTTCAATTTCTGCTACAATCCATTTTGCTATTCTGTTGTTCCATCTTGTATTTTTATTGTAATTTCGTGTTAATGGATAGCCACCATAATTTTTGATATTCTTTTTGTTCTCTCTTGGGATTAGATTCACGAAAATATCCATCATTTGGTATTTTACGTTTTGTTCTTCTTCTTCTCTGCACTGGATTTTGTTTTTATGTTTTCTGCTGCATTTCTGAATTAATGGATAGCTAAACCTAGAGGGTTAGGTCCTTGAAGGATTGCAATCTCTGTTGAGAGGTTCTCTACACTTAACTTAATGTCTAGTTTAGTTCCTTGTTCTGCACTGGATCATAAAACGTAAATCATGCTTAATGAATTTGGGTTCATTGTATCCAGTACCATGAGTTGCTTAATCTTGTGGGGAGAATCAATCACTTACACGTTTGCTTAATTTGTGTAAGGAGGGAGTAAGCTAGATAGACTTTATATTATGAACCAATGACATCAGAGATGCATTATGTTAAGGGCCTAATCTATTTTAATCCTCATTTATACAAGCTATTGTTGTTCTATTTCATTAATTTGATAAATAACAAAAACCCCCCTTGTTTCTGTTCCATTTCGAAACTGATAAGCTTTTGACAGAAATTTATGGTCCTTGGGAGACGACCTAGGAAGAGTTGCCTAGTACTACATTTAATCTACATTAATTTGACCGGATACGGCTCCGATCAAAAAGTTTTGGCAGAATATTAATCGATTAAATTGCAAATTAATCGATTAAAACAACCTAAGGGACTTTTTGTTAATTGTTTTAATCGATTGAAACGATGTCGCATCAGTTAAAATAAATCTGGAAAATGATGAAGAACATTTTAATAGATTAAAAGAAGTTTTAATCGATTAATCAAAGACTTTTAACAGATTAAAAGTTTGTTTTAACAGATTAATTACACCAACAGTTGAAAAACTTCTCTATATAAACATATTTGATTTAACATTTTAAAATATACTTTTGAGCAATCAATCAAGCAATCATAAGAGCTATTTTCAAGAAAGAATCGCGCAAGCTTATGGAGTTTTTTTCAGAGTTCTTTCTTGAGGCAATTTTACATTTTTTTGGTGAAGAAACTCATTCTGTAGAAGCTGCATAATCAGGGTTTGATTGTCCTAGTTTCTTCTCTTCATTTCTTTATATTTCTATACTGTATTGTGGGTGTCTGGAATTGTTAGACACTAGTTCTGTAGCTGGAATTTGGCTACAGGTTGGTTCAAGAACTGTAATTTGGTTATTGGTGAGGGTTTAGATGCAAGATCTGGAATTTGGGTCTTGTGGTAGATTGGGTGTGTGATTGGTATCTGTAATGTATAAAACATTCAATCTAGTGGAACTCAGTTGGAATTTGGCTGAGAACTGGATGTAGCCCTGGGATTGGGTGAACCAGTATAAATATTGGTTGTATTTATCTAAACCTTACTCTCTTTAATTCTGTCGTTGTCTTACTTTGAATAGCTTGATTTTCTTGGTTCAAGAATTGGTCAAAACTCTTAATCTTTAAAATAGATAATCTATAAATTGCGAAAATCTTTCAAAGATCAATTCACCCTCTCTTGATCTCAACCTCTTTTTCTAACAGCACAACTGCCCCTCTTTACTTAGCTTTTTCCGAGATAATATGAAAATTTAGAATGTGTAAAATGTTAAATTTTTTTTTCTTTTTTCTCTTGAATGTGTAAAATGTTAATAAGAGAAATTATATTTTTTTAATCATATTTTTCATTTTCCCTTTTTTTTTTAATTTTAAAAAATGAAATATTAAGACAAATGGAACTACTTTTTCTCCCTTTTTATTTCTTCTTTTTTTCATATTTTCAAAACAAATGCTAATATTTATTATTACTATTTTATTTATATATACCCGGACGAAATTGGGTGCTGACAACTGCGAGTATCACAAAGTGGTGCGGTGGGTGTAATTTGGTGGTTGGTTGGTGGGGGTGGCTGAGCAATGGGGAATGGATGTGCAGTGGTTTAATGGTGTGATGATTTGGGAGAATTTGTTTTGTGGTGAGATGATAGGATTTTTAAGTTAAACTAAAATTAGGGTAACTAAATTATTTTTATGGACTAAAGCCCAAAAAATAAAAAATAAAAAATATAATTAAATAAAATAAAAAATATATACTTTTGCATTTTTATTTTCAAATATTATTTTTTTCATGAAATTAATTTTAATTAAAATAATTAAAATGATATATATATATATAAATTTATTTATTTATTTTTAATTTATTAATTTTATCAAATTTTAGCTTCATAATTAAAAAAATACCAATAATATAAATTTTATTAATTCTATAATTTTATATAATTATTATTATAAATTTAATTCTTCAATAACGGATAATATTAACATATTTATTAAATTACAATTTTTTATTTTAATTAATTATTTTGAATTTTTTTAACAATTTTTTTCAAATAAAAACGATAAAACTTAAAATTAATTTCTAACTAAATCTTCACATATTTATGGTTAATACTACATTATATTATTATGTTTAATTAAATTTTAAAATAAGTTTACTTAATCTTTACACTATTATAAAAATGACTAATATAAACTTAAAATATTTATCCAATTATTAAAATATTCAAGATATTAATATAAATTTAAAATATCAATTTAGTAATTAAAATAATTTTAATTTTTTTATAAATACATTGAAATACATTTCTATTAACATACAAGTAATATATATATATATATATATATATATATATATATATATATCAAAAAGAGACTAAATTAATAATTAATTTAATCATTGATTATATATATAAAAGAGACTAAATTAATAATTAATTTAATGATTGATTCAATGATCGATTTAATGATCGAATCAGTGACCGAATCAGTGACCGAATCAGTGACATATTCAGTTACTAATTTAATAATCAATTTTAATTTTTTTTATTCACATACTAAATTAAAAAATAAAATCAAATAATTATATTACTAAATTATTTAATAAGTTAGTAAACTATTTTTTAAAATTTTTATAATGTTATTAAAATTTTTATCAATTATTTTAAATTATTAAGTAGATTTATATTTAATATATTATTAAAATATTTTTAAAAAATATTTATATAAATGAAAAATAGTCACCAATTTATAGATTATTTGTTTAGTGATTGAAATTTTAGTCACTAAATATAAAAAAAGAAATCGATTCATCGAATTTTTCGGTCACTATTAACTATTTTTCTAGTAGTGAATTCAATAATGATTTTGATCATAACCATTATTATAAACCCCGCAACAACGCTTAAATACTAATAATCTTCATTATGAAAGCAATGAGGGGGGAGATTGATGAAAATGTTCACTACAAGAAATTTTAATATTACCGACAGGCAAAATCCGTCTGGTAATATTTTTATTATTAATTAATTTTCCCTATTACATTTTTATAGGCTTCAATTATTATCAGATTAAGAGAATTGTCATTAGCAGGATTCAAATCCAAGTACTTAGAGTTAAAGACTCGATACTCCATCCACTAAGCTACCAAATTTTTATTTTAATAATTTACAAATAAATTATATTTATATATTTACATATTTATATATTTATATATTTATATGTTTATATATATATATATATATATATATATATATATATTTATATGTTTATATATATATATATATTTATATGTTTATATGTTTATATGTTTATATGTTTATATGTTTATATATTTATATATTTATATATTTATATATTTATATATTTATATATTTATATATTTATATATTTATATATTTATATATTTATATGTTATATATTTATATATTTTTATATATATTTATATATATATATATATATTTATTTATTTATTTATATATTTATATATAATTAAATATTTTTATATATTTTTATATATTTATATATAATTAAATATTTATTTTTTAAAATTATTTAATTTAAGAAATTATTATAAATTAATCTAATTATGATTAAATTAAATTATTAAATAAAAAATATTTAATTTTTTAATTAGTTGAATATTTACTTGATTGTTAATTTACCGATGGATATATCCGTCGGTAATTTACTGAATGGATTTACCGAACGGATATATTTATCGGTAATTTATAGATGGATTTACCGACGGATTTATCGACGGATATATCCGTCGGTAACTAATTATTATTTTACCGACAGATATATCCGTCGGTAAGATCAAATTCCACAAATATTTTACATCCGTCGGTAATAATTATTTTCTGACAGATACAAATCCGTCGGTAAATATCCGTCGGTAATACGCGATTTTCTTGTAGTGGTTCCTGCATTCCCAAGAGATGATTTTGATGATGATTCAAGTCAACTACATTCAAGTCAACACCATTCAAGATGAATTTAAGGACAAGCTGAATTTATGACGTAAGTGATAGAGATGATGATTCAAGCAAGCCCAAAATGATTCCTGAAGACTAGATAGAGTCTTAGAATACTGGATATGGAGGTACAAGTTGATGAAGTAATATTATTCATAAGCCTCGAAAGCACAAGCGTGATAAAATTCATAACATGATATTTTTCACTGTCATAATTAATTATGATGCACCGGAAATGAAAAAATGATTTTCTCTATCATAATTAATTATACCTGGTAAAATAATCAATTATGGCAATTCAAATTTGAAAAATATATCTGTTTTAAAGAATAAATGTTTTTTAATACATTCTTATTTTCTCTATGATATTATTAATGTCCAACGGCCATTTTCTGATGATATTTTTCTATTTAATTAAGTTTTGATGAAAAATAAAAAAAGACACAATTACATAATTCGAAAATACAATTTACATTCAATCAGTTTTGAGAAAAGAATTCTGAGCAAGGCAATAGAGATATTTTACACCTTTTGAGAAAATTTTCTTCTCTACTGCCTTCTGTGCTTTCATTGTTAATTACACTTGTTCTTGGAGATTGGCATTCTACAGGCTTCTACAATTTGTTGTCTCCATTACCCAGGTGTGTTTGTTCTTAATTTTATTACCTTCATCCTTTTTGCATTGGTGGAAAAGGAGGTGTTTTTCATCCCTAGTGTGATTCTAGGGAGGGGTTCATCCTTAGTGGGATTCTAAGGAGGTGGTTTTCATCATTTGATTTGTTCAGAGGAGGTGTTCATCCCTAGTGGGATTCTAGGGAGGTGTTCATCCTTAGTGGGTTTCTAAGGAGGTGATTGTCTTTTTAATTAGTTCACTTTTTACTGGTTCTTTTGTTGAGTTGATTGTAATTTGTAAACTGAATTTGAAAGATAGTGAATGGGGAGTCACTCTTGTGTTAAGAGTTGACTGGGAACTGGATGTAGGGTTGACTATACCCGAACCAGTATAAATCTCTGTGTGCTCTTCTCTTTCCCTTATCTCTTTCTCTTTTCCTTATTATGTTATTGCTTCCGCTTTAACAAATTATTGACTCACAAATAAATTTTTAATTAGACATCTATTTTAATTTGTGCATCTATTCACCCCCTCTAGATGCCATTTGTCTAACACATTATAATTATTCTATGACAATGGTTCTTTATTGATAACCATCGTTGTATGTTAACCTACTACAACGTTAACACACGTCATTGTATGTGTCATGCAACAACTATTTCGTTAACTACAAATTTAGAATTAGTGTTATAGGTCATTTTTAATGGTCATTAAAGACTTTAGTGTAATTTATGAAAAATAATAATTTATTATATTAATATATTTATGATATATGTAATATATAATTATTTGCATTTTTATTTAAAGTAAGTTGTTCATCTTAGAGAAGTTGAATTTAAAGTTATAAACCTAAGGTTTTCAATGAATAAACAAATATCTTATGGTCATCTATTACAAACTATTTAAGAACCTAATTTAGTATCAATCTGTAAGAGTGACCATGTAAGAAGAACCCTCTTTCAATCATATCATATAAATACTAAGTGGGAGAGGGGATTGTTCAGGTGTCAAGAGATTAGAGGATATCTCTAAACCTTGAGTAGGTAAGTCAAAACTACTGGGAAATATTGAAAAAAAAAATTACGGTAAAAAACTACTTGTCATAAGATCCATGTGAAAAAGTTTAAATTTATATAACCAAATATATCTTACGTAATTTGATATAATTCTAGATTATCTTATATAGCAATTAATAGTAAATCTTCTATGACTACATACAAATTCTTCATAAGACACTACTGCAGAAAAGACTTTTTACGTCGGTCAAAATGAGTTTTCTACGTCGGTTAAAGCGGCAACATAGATACAGGGGTCATAGAAAGTAAGTCTTTCTACGTCGGTTATGATCGATCAGAATAGCTCATAGAAATGGGTTTATTAGGAACCGACGTAGAAAGACTTACTTTCTATGAGCTATCATAATCGGTCATAACTGATTCTGACCTGTCATATTACTTTCTATGTCGGTTAACACTGATAACCGACGTAGAAAGTAAGACTTTCTACGTCGGTTAGTCAGGGAACCGACGTAGAAAGGCTTACTTTCTATGAGCTATTATGATCGATCATAACTGGTTCTGATCGGTCATAGGGTATTGTGATCGATCATAACTAATTCTGACCTGTCATATTACTTTCTATGTCGGTTAACACTGATAACCGACATAGAAAGTCTTACTTTTCTAACTTTCTATAACCCCAGTATCTATATCGGTTAACAGTAACCGTGATTGTATGTGTTATCAATGTCGGTTATACCTATAACCGACATAAAATGTTAAACTTTCTACGTCGGTTATGTCCTTAACCGACATAGAAAGTACTTTCTACGTTGGGTAATGACATAACCGACGTAGAAAGTGTTATTTTTTTTTTAAATCTGCATTTTCTTCACAGATGCTACCTTTCTTCGAGTAGACCTGTCTATTCATCACAGTTCCAGACAAATATTCACAGATCCAAACCCTTGTACAAACAGATATGCACAGTTCATATATAGTTCCAGACAGATATGTACATATGAAACATATTGAAATCAATATATGTACCTCAGTTCCAGACAATTCATTTACTTAAACGAATGTAAATTTGCTAACTTAAATCAATTCAATCATAATTGTTACAAGTCAAATTTGCTATGAAGATTGAATACTTAGCAGGAAAGAAGCCCACTGCTCTCTAATATCGTCTAACACTTCAATCTTCATTGGAGATGAGTCTGTAAATGCCTACATATTGAAACATTTCAGATTTAGAAACCATTTACATAATTGGCATATTTGACTTAATTATAGTATATTTACCTTCCTCCATGAGCCCATAATATTTTTGGCTACGATGGTGTGCATGTGCTTCATCACATAATACCCGCACTCATGGCTTCCCGGTTGGCGTGGACACTACAAGTTAAATACATGTTAGTTTAACTTTAAATGACAAATTGAACAACAATAAGAGGTGTTTGGTCACCTTTGGTGCAATATACGTCAACTTCTTTCTAGCATGAGATGGAAGGCCTTGCAACCTTAGGTGAGCTTCCAAAGCTCTACAAAAGGACAAATAATTTTGGTGTAAGTGCACATATGATACAACAATTAAAAAATCAATTAAAAAAACCAAACTTACGCGTCTATGTGCTTTCTAATATCCAAATCATTTGGTTTCTTGTGTAATGAACACAAGAGAATCACAACAAATTGCCGAGGAACAATGATTATGAGCTGCCAATGACCCCCGCACGTTGAAATAATATTAGTAAAATTTTAGTTTTACATAAATGTTTATTAATTTATAAGATGTATACTTACCGATGCAAGTAAGGTGCTAAGTAGACATCTTTGCCCCCATTTTGAAATGTCTCTATTAAGTACGTTTGCACCTCTTCGACTTTATTCCCAATGGACTCGAATGGCAACAGGGTCAACAAATCCATAGATAAAGGCAATCTTCCTCTCAACACACAAACGATACAAATACCTTCAATATTGAAAATAAATAAAGTTATAAAATAATGTACCAGTGAGAATATAAAAAATATGTAAATATACTTACAATTCCCAAAGCCGCAACACCGATACACATAGCATATCGAGTACCAGCGAGAAGATAAAAAATATCCCTTTGGAGTAAGAAAAAAAGGATCGTCTGGGTCCCGCATACGACTTCGGGTTGCATATCTAACCGTATGGGAGTGGTCCCGATAGTCGTCGCTAGTGCACCGAGTCGTCTGTAAAGCGATCGGTGGTGGTGGTGATTCATGCACAACTTCCTTTGCTTTTTCAGTCTCTTTCTATACAAGTACCAAAAATAAATAACATTAATATACATCAACCTATCAAAAAATAATAAGTAAAAGGGATAAATGCATGACACAACCTCGTGAATGTGTTGGGATGGGTCTTGTTAATGAAACTCGGTCATAAGATAAAATTTCCAGGTGCCTGTCCCACTTGTTTGAACCTCTTCGGTGGGAACCGGGATTGGGGCAGCAGCATCCCGGACATCTACAACCACCACTCTTATCATATCATGTCCAATACTCGGTGGTGGATGGTTGACCCCAATGCATACATTTTCCCTAAGGTAAACAAATGATAAAATATTTTAGACTATATAATGCTTAACGAGTGTACCAAATACATGTCAAAGATATAATACATACCGTATGCCACCAAATGCTCGGGAGGACCCGCAACATACAACTCACGGTCAGCGGTGTCGGTAGGAGCAACCTCGCGCCCTCTATCGGGAGCATCACAACTCTCCTTTGTGCTGACATGAATCGGGGATGCCTCTCGGGCGGGGACGGAAGGTTGAGAGGACAAAGATGCCAACTCGCTCGCATTGAGCTCAATAACTCGCCTTCAAGTCGAGTACACCTCATCTCGAATCTCCTTCCTAATTTGTTGTTTGAGGGACTCAAACTCCAACTCACTCAGCTGGCTCAAAGTAGGAGTTGCAACGGGTGGGGCACCAAAGTACTATCTCGATGCCCACCCCTCGTCCAGCGAAGACAAACACGTCCGGGATGCTCCGGGGTACCAATGGCCACTGCCAATATATCCCGACGGCCATGTGGGTGGAATGATCCCCGAGTACTCGCTCAACCAACTCATCCTACAACACAAAGGAAGGATTTTTTAGCAAATACATATGCTTATTGTAGCAAATATATAATTAGTTTAGGATATGCTACTTACAATACGTTGAGCTACAACATTAGTTTGCTCGGATAAGTAATTCCTCGATGAGTTCCGGTGAGCTCTCTTCCATTTATCATGGCGTGAAGGGCGAGTAACAACACTCACAACCGACTCATCTGAAGGATGACTTGAAGATGTCTCCTTCATCATCTTCTCCTCCAATTTCTCATAACCCCCACGAGACAACTCGTGGGGGTGGATATTCTTTCTCCGAATATCCTGTGCCTTCTGCCGCTTGGCTCGTTGCATTCCATGTTAAATACCAGATTTAAAACCTCTATTTGAAAAAAATGACTGCAAACAAATGACAAATGTGCTAACACTGAAACTTAGCGTCTAAACGCCGAGTCCGAAATGCCTGCCATGTCTCCTCATCCAAAAACCGATACTCGGTCACATGGGTTCTTGTTGCTCAATGCCCCATATATGTATCGACTAGTCGAGATCACTCTTAAAACCTCTCCGAGTGTTCCCCGAGCATATGAGATCCACTTTGTCCTCAACAAAGTGGTGTTAGGGACATCATATGTGACCTACACAATAAAAATAACATGAAGTTCCCAAAAAGTTAAATATATATACATGTTAAATGCTCAATAAGAGTAGGTACCAGGATACTCGCCAAATCTGCGTCTTCGGTGTCTCCGGAACATGGTCCCAATCCTCAATAAGAATACTAACCTTGCTTCTCCCAAGCAAGGCCACATAGCTAGTGAATCTAGCATTGTGCTCTCCTGTGGCTCTACCTGTTTGCATGTCAAACTGGATAGGCAATTTCTGATTGGAGCTACGGCTGATATTCAAGTCCCTCAACCGTGTAGCACGCCTACCCTTTTTCCTGGTAGACGGCTGACTCTGATCACCACCTTGTGTAGGAGGGGGGGACTGTGTAGGAGGAGGGGTACCAACTGAATCTTCCATATCTGTGTTCAAAGAAAAAAATAATAGTTATTAATTTAGACAATATGACTGAAGATAAACAAAAAAGTGCATACATTAAAAAATAATACATTAAAAAAAGTTCATACATTATCAAGTTGGAACATTCTCCCAAAATCCTTCCATATGGTCATAACGTGTGGCATGCACATCATCTATTTCTACATTAACACTCAAGTTTGGCATATTTGAAGAGAAACATGGTGTCTCTAGTATATCAAGTACTAATTCATCATTCTCATGAGAAGTATACATGGGTTTTCCTTGTAGAACCACTGACCATCCTTTGTTAGCGGGATCGGTGACATAAAACACTTGTTTTGCCTGAGATGCCATGATAAATGGTTCTTCGGTATAACGAGTATTTTCAAGGTTAACCAAGGTAAATCCAAGATCGTCGGTGAAGATGCCAGTATTAAAATCAACCCACTTACATTTAAAAATAGGTACTCCGAATATCGTGTAATCTATTACCCAAATCTCTTCAATTACACCAAAGTAGCCCATTGACGCCAGTTATCGGATATTTATCCTTTGAACTCGAGAAATGCATTGATTCAGCCACCACCATGACTCCACTATTTTGCATTGTGCTTATTTCATCTTCTCCCTTTGTATAAAATGAATAGTTATTTATATCATACCCACCCCAACATATCACATCAAAGTTTGGCTCACATGCTAGCCACTTTAGTGTATCGAAGTTGTATTGTCACCTTCAACTTGTTGTTTAAACCACTTCAAAAAGCTCTTGTTGTGTTCGAGTGATCACCCACTTTTTAGGCATACGTGGATTATTTTGCTTCACAATGTCTTTATGAGCACTTAAGTAGGGGATGACTTCTTCATTGTTATTCAATATGTACAAATGCGCTTGAAGTACTTCATCTCGACACATTGTCACAACTTTTGCACCTCGAGTTCCTCTACCAAGACCTATTCCATGGTAACGAGTCTTAGGTAACCCTATAGCTTCAACTTCCGATAAGTATTGTGTGCAAAACTCAATAGCTTCCTCTGCAATATATCTTTGAACAATTGATGCTTCGGACGATATTGGTTCTTCACATACCCTTTTAATATCTTCATGTATCGCTCAATAGGGTACATCCATCGTAAGAAAACTGGACCACAGATTCTAACTTCCCTGGCTAGATGAACAATCAAGTGAACCATAATATCAAAAAATGATGGAGGAAAGTACATCTCAAATTGACATAATATGACTGCAGCCTCATTCTCTAACTGATCCAAAACATCCGGGTCCATAACTTTACTACATATGGCATTAAAGAAAAAGCATAATCGAGTTAAGGAATATCTAACATTCTCTCGGTAAGATACCTCGAATAGCCACGAGGTAGAAGTTGTTGCATCAATACATGACAATCATGAGATTTTAACCCAAGCAATTTTAGATCTTTCATAGATACAAGTCTCTTCACATTGGAAGAGTAACCAAATGGAACCTTCACACCTCGTAAAAACTCACAAAAACTTTTTATCTCTTTTTTAGACAGTGTGTGACATGCTGGAGGCAAGTATGTTCGGTTACCATGAGGTTGAGGAGCTAATTGTTCTCTTATACCCATTTCAACCATGTCCAAACGAGCATTGACACCATCTTTTGTTTTTCCTTGAATGTTAAGGAGCGTTCAGATGATACTTGTCACACACATTTTTCTCTACATGCATGACATCTATACAATGCCTCACATCAAGAACCCTCCAATATGGAAGAACAAAAAGGATTGACATTTTCTTCCATATACCCGTGGCTTTCTTTTGCGTCTTTCCAAACTCACACGAAATCGCACTTGCTCGTTGATATACTTCTTCCCCACTTAAAGGTGTTGGGGCTGCATCATTTTCTTGACACCCGTTAAATGCTTTTTTTAATTTACGATATGAATGGTTTGAAGGAAGAAATCTTCGGTGTCCAAGGTACACTCGTTTTCCTTCCATGTTGTAGTTGATAGTGACATGTGTCTTCTTCACATATCGGGCAAGCTTTATGTCCCTTTGTGCTTGTAGCCACTCAAAT
This sequence comes from Sphenostylis stenocarpa, assembly GCA_963425845.1. NCBI lineage: Eukaryota > Viridiplantae > Streptophyta > Magnoliopsida > Fabales > Fabaceae > Sphenostylis > Sphenostylis stenocarpa. The sequence goes on along the minus strand of OY731402.1, from coordinate 27,344,202 downwards.
TACCATATGCTTGGAAAGTCATTAATTGTACAAAATCACATTGCACGCAACTTGAATAAGTCACCTGTGTACCCATCAAACACATCAACACCTTCCTCCCACAACATCTTCAACTCTTCAACCAATGGGCTTAAAAAAACATCAATGTCATTTCCAGGTTGTGCGGGACCCGAGATCATCAAAGATAGCATCAAGTACTTACGTTTCATACACAACCACGAAGGTAAGTTGTAAATAACTAACACCACAGGCCATGAACTATGTTTACTACTTAAATTTCCATATGGATTCATTCCATCCGTAGCAAGTCCAAACCTAATGTTTCTTGGATCATTACCAAAATTCGGAAGATGGAATCAATTTTTTTCCATTGCAATCCATCTCATGGGATGCCTCAACCGACCATCTTTAATACGACTATCCGCATGCCATCTAGTGAGCTTTGCATCATTTCCATTAGTGAATAATCGTTTCAACCTTGGAATAATGGGAAGATACCATAACACTTTTGCCGGGGTACCCTTCATTACATCATTGTCAGAATCACCATCCTTCTTCTTGTATCGTGATTCCCCACATTGTGGACATTCGTGAAAGTTCTCAAATTCTTTCCTGTACAACACACAATCATTTGGACATGCATGAATTTTTTGGTACTCCATACCCATTGGACACAATATCTTCTTAGCATCATAATTGCGGGTTGGCAATGTGTTACCTTCGGGGAGCATGTCACTCAACAACTCAAGCAATTCTGTGAAACTTTTATCAGTCCACCCATTCTTTGCCTTCACATTGAACAATTTTAGTACCGGTCGACAATCGTGTGAACTTAGTACAATTTTTATACAAAGGCTTTTTTGCATCATTGGACAACTTCTCGTACACATGTGTATGTTGGAAGGCATCTTGTCCAAGCTCACGAATCATTTCCTCCAGTCGATCATCCATCTCTAGATCAACTTCTTCTTTGTCTTCTACACTTGGCATGTTTAATAATTCACCATGCCATGTCCACTTTATGTAACTCTTTAGGAAACCATCACAAAGAACATGTTCCCGAATAACTTCAGTCGGTAATCTTCGCTCATTCAAGCGAGTTAACACAAGGGCAATAGAATCTTCCATCATTATCCGGAACATTCATCTTAGCAAATTCAAGGAATTGTTCTACTCCACTCTCATATTCATTTGTTGTTCGTCTATAATTGATCCAACTCCGATCCATTGTTACCTTCTAATTTTCAAAATAACTACATTATAATACAAATCTAATTTTCAAAATCAAAATCACGAAAGAATGCCTACAGAAACACATTCAAATGACTAAACTACTTACAATACGTCTCTAAATTAGCTAAAGGCACCCGCGAACTTCCATCTCTTGACAGCATTATTACATACCAGATTCAAAAATGTAAACCTACAATGGCTAAAGCAAGCACGAAAACTTACCTCTTGAAGACCTACAGAGGTGGCAGCTGGCGTGACGTGCAAAGCTGGGTGGGGAGAAACGTGCACAGGCGACGGGCACCAACGACAGTAGCAGCAGGCGGCACGACGTACAGAGTTGGCAGGTGGCGTGATGAGCAGAGCTGGGTGGGGAGAAACGTACAAAGGCGAAGACGTTCGTAGAAGATACAGAGAGAACGGGGAGCTCTGCAATGGGTGAAGTGAGAAATGGAGTGTTGCGGGAGGTGTAAAACAGAGGATATTATGTCGGTTTCCCTAACACCCGTCATCAAATATACTTTCTATGTCGGGTAAAACTTAACCGACATAGAAAGTTCACTTTCTATGTCGGGTAAATTATAACCGACATAGAAAGTTCACTTTCTATGTCGGGTAAATTTTAACCGACATAGAAAGTGAACTTTCCACTTACTATGTCGGTTAAAATTTACCTGACATAGAAAGTTTATGATTTAATTACAAAATTGCCACCGCACTACATACTATGACGGGTGGACTACGACCGTGATAAAAACTCGTCATAGAATGCTATTTTTCCACTAGTGAGAAAATAAAATATATTAATGGATTAGTTGGCGTTATTAGTAATGTTGTGCTTAGTTTTTAATACATGTATTAAAATTTTAAAAATCAAACCATTTAAATAAAGTTGTTCTTTTCCATTTACTATAATTAAAATGTTTTGTTTCACTAGCATTATGGTAATAATGACAATGGTAATAAATAATGTAGGAAGTTCTTTTACAAGATGAAGTCCCATATCGAACTCACTTAAACTTGTAAAAAAGAAAAATCATAATAATATGTGGATAAAAAACATATTGTCCTTTTACCAAGTCTTTTTATTTAAAATGCCACTCCTCACATGAAGTCAAAATGAGTTTTTTTTTTTTTTTTTATATGCTCTCCTCACCATGAAAGAGCTTTGTTGAGTTCATGGTTGACTGAGTTATTTGAAATGGTTATACACGAGAATGCTTCTTTCCCTTATCTTCTTCTTGTTCATGTAAGATTCAATTTACGTAATAAAACAAAATATTCATCACGATTTATTTACCATTTGCTGAAACTCAAATATGGTGACATCTAATCAGACCCATAAGAAAATCTGGTCACCAGGCCTTGTTTGGTGAGTTTTAAAAAACATATATTTAAAAATTTACATTTTGAACTTATTACAACGTTTTTTTTCACTAGTAGAAAAATATGATTCTATGACGATTTTTTATGACGGTTGTAATCCACCCGTCATAATATATAGGGCAATGGCATTTTTATAATAATATTATAAACTTTTTATGTCGGTTGTTATGTAACCGACATGGTATATGGGCAAATTCACTTTATAAGTCGGTTAAATTTCAACCGACATAGAAAGTGAACTTTTTATGTAGGTTTTAGTTTAACCGACATAGAAAGTGTATATTAAATTTAAAAAATTAAATATATAAATATATCAAAATATATAAATATATTTATATTTATATATTTTGTATATAAATATAATTTATTTGTAAGTTTTTAATTAGAAACTCGTAGTAGCTTAGTGGTTGGAGTATCAATCTCCAACTCTAAGGTACTCGGTTTTCAATCTTGCTAGTGACAAATCTCTTAATTTGATAATAATTTAAACTTCTAATAGATAATAAAATAATATACTACTAAAAAAATGTCAAATAGTAACCGAAATTAGTGATTGAAAAATTTAGTTACTATCAGTAACCAAATTATTATTTTTTAGTTTAGTAACTAAAATAGTAACTAAATTTTCGGTTACATAAAATCGATTACTATTTCACTCACTTTATTATTTAATTTAATTTTTTTAATTCATCTAATTAGTTTCTAATTATTTCCCTCGGTCTGTTAACCTCCCAAATTTCATCTTCTTCCCGTTGAAGCCCTCCCAAATTTCATCTTCTTCGTGCTCACAATTTCGAATTTCTAATATGTGTAACCACACTGACTTTGTACCAGCCACTATTGAATCCACCAATCCTCGTCTCTCCAACCCCAATCCTCCACCCTTATGTTCAACTTTGAAGTGATCTTTAACCCAGTCTGAAATGTCAACCTGGCAACCTGAAATCCGACCAGTGACTTCTACTTCGATGAGTTGAAATCCGACCAGTGACCTTGAATCTCAAATCTGAGTGACCAAACACCCAATCGAAACCCAAGCGACTTCGAACCTCAACCCCAGCCTCAACCTCGATGAACTCGAGCCCGAAACCCAACTCCGGCGACATTGAACCCCAATCTCAAGCCAAAACCAAATCATCGTGATGTGAAAGCCAATGCAAACCTAGCTGATCTCGAACCCTAACTCAGACCTCAGTGACGTCAAACCCTAACCTCGACCCAACCCTAAATCTTGCACTTTCTCAAATTTTCTTTTTCACAGGTTGTTCTTGGCATGGGGTATATTATGGAGTTTCGCCGAGGTCAAGACTAACTTGAACTTTTTTCATTTTTATTTTGCTTCCTTTAATAAATTAGTTCAACTTTCAATGATATTATTCTATTTAAAATTTACCTATATCTGTGAATGAAGATTCAGATTCATGTGCTCATTACTTCCCTATTAATCAGTTGGTCCATCACTGAGGCAAGTTATTTCATTTTTGCTTTCATGTTGTTAGGTTTGTATTTGATCATGTATGTTTCCATTTACATTGGTCTGTTTATGTATTTAAAATTCAGCCATCATACTGAAAAATGAAACTACAAAAACTGAAGTTATTAATTTGCATTAGGAATGATATAGTATGGTTATTACATAATATAGAAGATATTCGAGAGATAAATGTAATTATGAGAGTTGACTATTTTAGTAAAGAAACTTATAGAGTGTCTGTAGAATGTAGTGGAAAGGCATTTGATCATTGAAATCACAAATCTAGCAAAAAGAGAAACACTGTCACCTGTAAAACAACCTCAGTTACAGGTATTGGTCCAGTCAGTTTTTGAAACGATCTCCTAGTTTGGTGAGTCTAGACTTTGTTTAACAGTGCAAATATGCTAAATGACTTAAACTTCCTGTGTAAGTTGATGAATTTTGAATTGATTCCCCAACAATAATCTCTGGGTATTCAAATTAACCGGATCTTTCAACATGTGGTTTTTCAACATTGCACTCCTCCCCTGTGTTTCTTTAAGAATTTAATGAGTTGATATTTTGGTTTGTTTGTTAAATGAGTGATGCTTGAGCTCTTTTAAGTGCTCAACTCAATTAACCGGATCCCTCCTTTCATTTTAGAAGAATGGAAACAAAACAAGATAGAGTACATGCTTTGAATGAGTTAGTAACTAGTAAAGGTGAAATAATAAACAAAGTACACAAGTGTTCTTTCAAATTCCTTTTCATTTTAAAAGTTTAAGCTGACATGATTTGTTTTATTTATTTTTTCACAAGATTTGGTGAAAAAGTAAAATGATGTGAATGAATGAAAATTACATAGCTTCATTCATGTTTCTTAAGATACAAAGTCAATTAAGATTCATCTTAAGATACAAATCAGGAGATAGTCAAAATGTATCAAATCGTGAATCTCAAGATTCTAATAACTATCCAATTCTATATAGATAGATAGATATATTTAACCACTCAAGTAGAGTGTTCTTTGACTGCCCTAATTAGAGTAGTGCCATTAGCGTGCCTCGATTCTGAAGCCTTTCTTCATTGGTGAAGTCAATTCTAAAGCCTTTTTCCTTACCTTGCCTCAAACTTGTTGGGTTTTCTTCACTGCTTAATGTTTTGTCACCTTAGGAGATAAGACCTGTTAATCAAATTGCTGGTATTCTTAGTGGAGAGCACTATCAGTAACACATTGTTGTTGTGCCACTGCTCAAGTTCTGTGTAAGCAACAAATAGGGAGCATACACTCCTATTCGGTCTCCCTCTAAAAAATGTGTGTGTCTCACCCCCTGGATCATTTTCTACTCTCCTCAGTTTATCTTGGTCACTCTGCATCTGAGCAGCTAGCCACTCGGTTTGCATGTTTCTGCTCTGTTCTATTGCAAACCTTAATGGTCTTTAAATAGTAGGGAATTGTTAGAATATTGTTCTAGATTCCTCATTGTATTCAGTTTATGCTAGGATATTAGTCAACAATTCTTCTAACTATTTAATAATTGTTAATTAGCTCTGTAATGAATCCTATATTTGCTACTGTACACATAATTTCTTCATAACATTCTCCTTTTTCCAACGAATATATAGTGGAAAGGATAGAATATATTTCCCTGAGGAGATTGTGGATAATTGTAATACATTATGTTGTCTTTATATCCGTATCTATACCATGATATATGTTGGAAGGCCTTGATGCAAAAGGAGAAAAGGGAATATAAATGATTGATATTGTAATGACTTGAGATGTGATAACAAAAAACTTACCTTACAGGATGCCTACTTATACTAATCTTATAGATCATGGTAGCGTAGGTAAATCAATAAAATTCAGGGGTTTTAGTGTAATTTGTTCATAGCCTTTTAGGACCATTTCACTTCAAAGTTCAGATTAACTCCTTATTATGGCCATGTAACATCTCACTAGTCTTAAACCTATACCTTTGAAGGCCAATATTTTGACATAAGTTGGACACAAAACCCCTTGTAAACACTAATTAGGTTCATATTGCAATTTGAAGGCATGATTTGGGTGACTAGGAAAGAAGCCTTTTAGACTTGGATCCCTCCCTTCCCTTGTTATTCTTCTCTTGCTCATGGTAAACATACCTCTTTGTAATCCATAGCAAAATAATTGATTGAAAATGGAAGATTCTACAATTTAGTTTGTTATTTTTTGTTACTTCTCTTGGTTTTTCTAGCAGTTATTTTATACATTTCGTGAAACTTTGCTAAAACCATTCATAATTCAAAAATTAACCTTTGAATTTAACCCCCAAATGCCTTGGTATTGAATAATATTTGCAAATATAATTTTCCAATTAATATATATACGTCAAAGGCAATGGGTCCTCATCCAACTTTTATTTTTTGAATGAATGTTTGTGTTAAACAGTTCTTCTATATTCTTTCTTTATTATAGATCAAAGAATGGATCACTTTGCTTATCTTTATCTTCTATTCTTTCTATATAATAAAACAAATGCTAGTATATACCTGCTTTTGTTTTTCTTCTATTCTTTCTATACAAAACAACCTCTATTTTCTTCTCAGTTTCTTTCTTTTTGTTTTGCATTTTAAATTTAACAAAAAGTTTTTCCCCTCAAGTGGAATAGCACTGTAGCTGGTGGGGAATTCAAGAAAGCTAGGGTTCAACTGGCCATAGCTCAATCGACCTTCAGGGTATTTTCATCCATTGAAAACAATTGGACAAAAACTTCCAAGAAAACTTTTTCAGGAAAACCAACACACATAACTGCACACAAACATCACATGTGTCTAGGTGGTCACTATTGTGTTTCTTGATTGTCTTGTTCCTACACATGTTATTTTTTTTCCACTTTATCTTGAAATGAAGAATTAACTTAAGCCAATAATTAAGCACATGATGTGTCTGTTTCAGGATAGGAAGGAGAAATTAGGTGACAGAATAACAACCCTTCATAAACTCATTTCCCCATTTGGAAAGGCATAAAACCTGTTTTATTCAATTGAAGATTTACATAAACTTAATTGGAATGAAAAAAATGAGTCAAATACATATTTTCATAGAAAAAACCTTGAAAAGTTAAGTGCATTCCCTATTTCCCAAATAATAATAAACAATCTTGAAGAAAACAATACTTTTTCTTGTATGATTCATCTTCCCCATCCCGTCTTTCTTTAATATATATATACTTTTTTACACAGTATTTTAGAGGAAATAACATGCTCTTTGTTTAGCATAACATAGAAGCGAAAAGATGACTGGAATATGACTGTAATTTTTTTGTGTACTTTTGCAGATTGACACAACATCTGTCTTATTAGAAGCTATTGGGTATATCAGATTCCTTCAGAGTCAAATTGAGGTAATTAATGTTATTCCCTCTGTCCATTTTTGCAAACAACCACAAGAATCAGTGAACAGTGATGGCACATAGCTGTTAAAAGTCCAATATTTCACGTTGTTCTAATCTTCCACACATAGATGCATTCACTCTAGTTGTTTACGTTCTAAAATCATTCTCTTTTCATCGTGGATGTAGGCCCTTAGCTTACCCTACTTGGGCAGTGGATCAGGAAACAGGACTCACCAACAATATGTAAGAAATAATATCAACCCATTTCTGGTTAGCATACAATAAAGTTGTTTCTCACTTCCCAAAGCACACAATATAGTTTGAAAGAGGCATTTGGATGTGCCCCATCATGGCTTTTGTGGCTTAGGTATGCGTTCATTCTGGTACTCTCCTATATTTAATATGGTAATCATTCTTATATTTCTGACTTCCTGTTATATTGACTACAACTTTTGTTCTGGCAGGTATAGCACCTTTTTAGTGCTATATCCAACAGGCATCAATAGCGAAGTTGGTCTGATATACATTGCCTTGCAATTCATTAAGGTAAATGTTTAGAACATCTAAATGTCCACAATGCTTTCAGAATCTTGTAGTGACCCACTGCTTTGGGTTTGTTTGTTCATCATGGATGCATATTTTCTCTTTCAAAAGATATATACATGTTAAAAATTTCCCTAAACTTGGTGATGTGAGGTGATTGGTTTAATCAGTCATTGGGAGTTTGTTAATGAATTGATGGAGTACTTGGATTTCTTATCTTTGTTATTATGTTGTGGATAATTATATGGTATATTATTTATTAAAATAAGTCCTTTGTTGGCATATGACAGAACATGGATGTTCGTGAAAATCGTAATTGGATGTATAATAGACTTTTACCTGGGCAAAAGGGGTATACTGACACATTTTTAAATGGTGTGACTGAATTTGTGTCATTTGCTCTTCAACATGCAAACATGTCAAATGGAAAAATTAGATGTCCATGTAGTAAATGCAAAAATAAGAAATTTTTATATTCTGAAGATGTTCAAGTCCATCTTTATCTTCGGGGATTTGTACCTGCATATTGGTATTGAACATGTCATGGAGAAATGGATCCAAATATGTGTGATGTGAATAATATGTATCCAAATTCATCTAATAATGCACACGAGGTTCATAGACAAGAATTTGACAACATGATTCATGATGCTTTAGATGCAGAGTTTGTGAGTCATTTTGATGAAGAAAATGAGCAGTTTCCAATTACTGAAGCAAAGAAGTTTTATGATTTATTACATGCTTCACAAAAACCATTGTGGCCAGGATGTACTAATCACACTGAATTGTCTATTGCTGTTAGATTTTTGACAATTAAATCAAAGGGAAACATGTCCCAACGATGTTTTAATCAAACATTGACTCTTTTGAAAGAGACACATCCTGTAGATAATTTTAGCCCAGAAGATTACTATAGAACCTTAAAATTGGTTTCAAAACTTGGTTTATCAGTAGAAAAAATTGATTGTTGTGTTGATGGGTGTATGTTGTTCTACTAAGATGAAGATAAACAACTATCTACATGTAACTTTTATCAAAAATCTCGTTATAAGAGAAAAAAAGTGGGTAGAGGTAAATATAAAAATGTCCCTGTGAAGAGAATGCATTATTTACCCCTCATTCCTAGGCTTAAAAGATTATATGCTTTAATGAGTTCTGCTCCGCATATGAGGTGGCATTGTGAAAATAAGAGAAAGGAGGGGCATTTGTGTCATCCATCAGATGGAGAAGCATGGAAACATTTTGACAAGACATTTCCTGATTTTGCAATTGAACCAAGAAATGTAAGATTAGGATTATGTGCTGATGGTTTCACCCCATATGGTTAATCAGGAAAACCATATTCTTGTTGGCCAGTGATTGTAACTCCTTACAATTTACCACCACAATTGTGCATGACTACCCCTTATATGTTTTTAACTTCAATTATTCCTGCGCCAAAAAATCCAAAAGAAAAAATAGATGTATATTTTCAACCTTTGATAGAAGAGTTAAAAATATTGTGGAATGAAGGTGTGTTGACATATGACATTTCCAAAAAACAAAATTTTATGATAAAAGCTACATTGATGTAAACTGTTAATGATTTTCCTGCATATGGTATGTTGTCTGGTTGGAGTACAGCTGGAAGATTGGCTTGCCCATATTGTATGAATAATTCAAAGAGCTTTTGGTTGGAATGTGGTCGTAAGTTTTCTTGGTTTGATTGTCATCGTCAATTTTTACCTATGAATCATGCATATCGAAGAAATAAGAATGCATTTTTAAAGAATCGAATTGAAGATTTTCAACCTCCATTGATATTTTCTGGGGATGATGTGTGGGAGAAAGTTGCTTATTTTCCAAAAGTAACTAAGGAAGGACAATTACATGTTATGGTTGTGGTGTATATCATAATTGGATAAAACAAAGCATTTTTTGGGAGTTACCATATTGGAATTCCAACATGTTAAGGCATAATCTTGATGTCATGCATATTGAGAAAAATGTGTTTGATAATGTGTTTAATACAGTGATGGATATCAAAGATAAGACCAAAGATGATATGAAGGCAAGAATGGATGTAAAAAAGTATTTTCGGAGAAAGGAGTTAGAATTGCAACAATTACCTAATGGAAAAGTTATAAAGCCTAAAGTACAATTTGTCTTATCTAAGGAGCAAAAAAGTGTTGTCTATAAATGGATTAATGAGTTGAGAATGTCCGATGGTTATGCCTCAAATTTGCAACGATGTGTAAACAAAGAGCAAGGAAAAATGATTGGAATGAAAAGTCATGATTGTCATATATTTATGGAGCAGTTAATACCTATTGCTTTTAGTGCACTGTCAAATCAAATTTGGAAACCAATTGTTGAGTTAAGTAAATTCTTCAAAGATCTATGTTCAACTATTTTGCGAGTGGATGATTTGTTATTAATGGAACAAAACATTGCAATTACATTATGTAAATTGGAATGATTTTTTCCACCTGTATTCTTCAATTCAATGGAACACTTACCTATTCATTTGCCTTACGAAACAAGAGTAGGAGGTCCTGTTCAATATCGGTGGATGTATCCATTTGAGAGGTACTACTTTTAATTATCAAATTTGAACATGCATACTTGTCTTATTTGAAATTATAATAACAATGTGATGATGTTGTATTAGGTACTTGAATAAGTTTTAAAAAATGGTTAAGAACAAGGCACGTGTGGAAGGTTCAATATGTGAGGCATATCTAGTGCAAGAGACTTCTCATTTTTGTTCATATTATTTTGAGACTCATGTGCAAACAATGAGAAATAAAGTCAGTCGCAATGATAATGGAGGTGAAAACGTACAACTGGATTGTGTATCAACAATTTTTAATCATCCTGGTTGCTTTAGTGGAAGATCTTCATGTCGATACTTAAATAAAAAAGAATTAGAAGTTGCACATTTGCATGTGTTACTTAATTGTGAAGAAGTTCAACCATTAATCAAGTAAGCACCAAATTCATTTTGGCATGCATTTTTCATGCATAAAACCACTAACACAATGTTATGTGTAAATGTTAGAATATTTGAACACTTTCTAGAAGCAGTGAATCCAAACATCACTCTAAGAGAAATTGAGGCTCGGATTGCTTCCGATTTTCCTAGATGGTTTCAAACATATGTAAGTTTTAAAAATATTTTGTAAATCAATCATAAGAATAATTTATGTTCTCACATTGACCTATTCATTCATACTATGTTTATCATTCATTTAGGTTCACGATAGGAACAATATGGTTCAAAGTCAATTTTTACATGACTTAGCATGGGGTCCACGAAAAAAGGTTTTTACATGGCCTATTTATTTTGTCAATGGTTTCAAGTTTCATACGGAAGAATGGAGATTTGGAAAGAACACTGTCAATTGTGGAGTTTGTGTTAAAGGGGATGATATTGAAAATGAAGAAAACTATTATTATGGTATCATCAAATAGATTATGCAACTTGAATACATAGGAGATCCAACAAAAGAATTAGTTGTATTCAATTGCCAATGGTTTCATTCTAAAAGGAATCGTGGTGTACGAGTTCACAAGGAATATGGTATAGTGGAGGTTCATCATCGTAGAAGGTATTTGAATTATGATCCTTTCATACTTGCATCAAATGCAATTCAAGTATATTATATGCCTTATCCTGAAAAGGTTAAGGAAAAGGTAGATTGGTGGGTTGTAATTAAAACCAAACCAAGAAGTATGGTTGATGATCAATATACACTAGAGGTTGCCTATCAACATGGTCTTTCTAATACTCAACTTGTGTCAAATGATGAAGTACTTGGTCAATTAAGAGATGATGAAGGTGAACATGAAGAGCTAGTAGAGAATGAATTACTTGATGAAAATGAACATAATGAATATAATGTGGAAGATGCAGAAATCAATGAAAAATAGTATGATGAGGAAAGTGAATTTGATGATGATTACAATTCTGATGATGATGATGATCAGAATGCTGATGAGTCATAATTTTGATAAAGAAAGTGATGTTAATATCGATGATGATTATAATGATAATGATGACGATGATGAATGATTTTTGTATTTTCATTTCGGTGAGTATTTAATAATTATAACTACAGATAATAATGTTCCCATCAAATTATTATTATTTTTGTTTCAAACATTTCAGTAAACATTTTATTGTTTAATTTATTACTATTACTTATTAAATATATACAATTTGCTTACACATTTTTATTCTTTTTGTTACATGTGTAGATGTCAGACAAAAGAAAAACCAAACTTATTTTAAAAAGTCATTTGATGAAGCATCAATTCAATCAATTACAAAGAAATAACATGGTTGGACCACAAGTTGCACATGCATTAGTTAGAACTATTGCAGAACATGTTAGTTCTACCCCTTCAGTACAAAATAAGTCTATTGAAGTCCCTTCTGTTGGACCACACATTGGTCGTACTCCATCACTTGGAGGAAGTTCTAAATCTCTTCCATTAACTTATCCACCATTAGGACCACAATCACCACATGAGACACCTTCCCCACAAAGTCTTCAAGCATCTAACCCTCAAACTCAAGGCACATTTGTTTCTCATGATGATCACAATGTATCAGATGTTTAGAGCACTTGTGAGAAACCCATTTTAACACTTGATGGATATGGGTAAATCACTTAAATTCTAACACTGTTATATTTTGTTCATATGCTATCTATAACTTGTACTTTATCACTTTATTTTTGTTGTAGATTTTTGCCTTCATACTTTGCAGCTACTGCCATTGGTGATATTTTCAAAAGCCATTACACTAATGCATGACCATCATGGAAAAAGGTACCTCAAGATATTTGAGACATGTGGTTTAGTGAGTTCATGGTATGTATTTATATTAGTTCTTAACTTTAAAATAAGTTCCAAATATTGAATGTCCTATAATATTTACTTGTTTTGTTTGGGTACAGAGAAAATATACTATTTTCCCACCTGATCATAGGTTGGCTAGAAGAAACTTTCAAATGTGAGGTGCCAACATATTGAAAAGTTCACTAAACAAGGCACGCATGATAATGAAGAAGCCAAATTGGCTTGCAGAAGATGTATGGGATATCTTATGCCAACATTGGGAATCAAAACAATTCAAAGTAAAAAGTTTGATTGCAAAAGATAATTGAGCTTCTGATTGTGATGGACTTGGAATTTCACTCCATAGTGGTGGCTCCATTAGTACTTCTCAACATAGAGAACATTTGGTAAAGTTTGCTTTATACTCCTTTATGCATGTATTGGTCCTATATGTTGTACTTTTGAACGTATAATGTATATGTGAGTTATGGAACCCTGGACTAGATTTAGGTGTGGAAAGAATGTACATTAGTTAGTTCAAATTTGATTTCATGGTGTTGTTTATGATGGAAGACAAAAATAGTTATTACATTACCTATTGTCATGACTTGACAAACTTCTTTTCTTTTATGGTGGATATTGCACTTCTAAGTTTGTGTTTTTAACCATATTTTAGATAAAGTTGAATGGAAACCCCCCTACCCCATCAGAGTTGTTTTGCAAAACACACAAACGAAAGGATAACACATGGGTGGATCAAAGATCAGCACATGTGGATGTAAGTCCCTTGTTTTTCATCTTATGTTAATTTCTTAAACAATTTATATCCTTTTTTATGTTTTTATCCAATTCACTACTATTCTATTTTAATGTTTATAGGTAGAGTTTACTCGTGCATGGGAAGAAGCCTCCCAATCAGGATCTATTGCAGGAGGATCTCCACCTGATGAATTACAGGTTTGGTGTAAAGTTGCTGGAATAAACAAAGGTAAAGTATATGGGCTTGGATCTGAGTCAAGCAAAGCAATTGGGAGAAATCTTTGCCACAACTCTACTTCATCATCTGTCCAGCTTATGAGAGAGGAGATTGAACAATTAAAACACAAGTTACAGGAAGTTGAGATTGAAAGGGATGATCTTCGTGAAAGAATGTTAACTAATGAGAGACAAATTCATAAAAATGATAAAATGTTGTTCCTCTTGATGGAGAAGATGGATGTTCAACCTTCTGAATTATGAACTGATTTTATTTTGTATATTGTATTTGTTTTGTTAGTTTCTGACATTTTTAAAATTATGACTCTTATTTTAGTTTATTCTACTTACTTTTAGATTGAATTTTCAATATGTAAGAAAGTATATAATTCATGAATGATGAATTTATTTAGAACAAAATTTGTGGTATTATTTTCATGGTTATCTTAGGTAGTGAATTTTTCATATATTTAATACAATATATAATGTATTTCATATTCCTTAATTAGGTTTATCATTATTTTAAAAATAATATAAAAATAAAATAAAATTAGTGACCGATTTGGTCATATATATTAGGTCATAAAATCGGTCCACAGAATCGGTCATCGATTTGGTCACTGATTTAGTCATCGAATCATCATCGATTCGATCAACTGATTCGGTCATCGAATCGGTCATCGATTCGGTCATCGAATCGGTCACTAAAATCAGTGACCAAGGAAATAGTGACTGATTCCAGTTGGTCACTATTTCGATCACTATTTTAGTTAGTGATCGATTTTAGTTATTTAGTGACCGATTTTTTGGTCACTATTTAGTGTTTTTCTTGTAGTGATATATTATAAAGTATAATAAAATTTTAATATAAAGGAAATGTAATTGTAAATAAATAAAAATTGTAGTAGTTTAGTGGTTGGTCTAACTCTAGACTCTAACGTATCGGGTTCGAATCCGTCGGTGACAATTCTCGTAAAAATCTTATTACTTTCTATGTCGGTTCATAACAACCGACGTAAAAAGTCATACTTTCTAAGACTCCCGTATCTATGTCACTTCTTTAACCGACATAGAAAGTCTTTTCTGAAATAGTGTTTTTTTCATATTAAGTTATTTGATTATGTTCATGTTTTAAAATTTAATATATGGAATTACATGTGTTATTGATATATCATTAAATTTATTGTGATAAAAAAATAATTTAGATTAACTTTTAATTTATCTTATATATCTATCGAGTTATTAATTGAGTAAGTGAGTTACTCAATAATCTCATTATTAAATCATTTTTCGCAAAAAATGGTTCCTACTATTTTTGAGACATGCAGGAGAAAATATACTTTTTATAAGATGAAAGATACTAATATTAAATATTTTTTAATGTGTTTAGTTTTTAAATTAATAGAACGTAAAAAGTTATACTTTTTATGACTCCTATATCTATATCGCCTATTTAACCGATATAGAAAGCTTTTTCTACAGTAGTGTTTTTTTCATATTAAGTTACTTGATCATGTTCATGTTTTAAAATTTAATATATGGAATTACATGTGTTATTGCTATATCATTAAATTTATTATGATAAAAATAATATTTTAGATTAACTTTTAATTTATCTTAAATATATCTATCGAGTTATTAATTGAGTCAGTGAGTTACTCAATAATCTCATTATTAAATCATTTTTTGTAAAAAAATGGTTCCTACTATTTTTGAGATATGCAGGAGGAAATATACTTTTTATAAGATGAAAGATACTAATATTAAACATTTTTTTAATGTGTTTAATTTTTAAATTAATAGAACATAAAAAGTCATAATTTCTATGACTCATGTATTTATGTCATTTCTTTAACCGACATAGAAAATCTTTTCTACAGTAGTGTTTTTTTTCATATTAAGTTACTTGATCATGTTCATGTTTTAAAATTTAATATATGGAATTACAAGTGTTATTGATATATCATTAAAATTTAATATATGGAATCACAAGTGTTATTGATATATCATTAAATTTACTATGATAAAAAAAATAATTTAGATTAATTTTAATTTATCTTAAATATATCTATCAAGTTATTAATTGAGTCTCATTATTAAATCATTTTTCATAAAAAATGGTTCCTACTTAGTAGAGATATGCACGAAAAAATATACTTTTTATAAGATGAAAGATATTAATATTAAACATTTTTTTATTGAGTTTAATTTTTAAATTAATAGAACTTACGAGTTTCAAACAATACAAAAGAAAATACTGTGTCCAATTATGAAAACAAATAATAGTATAAAAGACGTTATGGGAAGTAGTATTAAATAACGTAGTACTAGTATTCCATCTTACATAATCAATTATTATTTTGTTCACATACATTTTAATTCCTAAGGTTTTGTCTCAAAAAATAAAGTTATGTTCGTCATGTTTGAGTAGTCCATTGTCACTTTATATTCTAAGATTTGGAATATACTCTAATAATGATAAAATAAAGTGAAAAAAAAATATTTTTTAAAACAAAAGTAATCTATTAGTACAAAATTAACAAATTTATTTTATTATATTTAGCATTAACAATAAATTAGTTAAAACTTTTTCTATTAAACTTACCTATTAAACATATGTGATTGAAATAAATTGTTGAAATAGAGTGCACTCATTGAAAACTAAATAAATTATTATTGAGTAGGTATTGATAAAAGTTTGGGTAGATTCTTTCTAATATGTGAAATGGATGAGAAATTTTGTAATTAGCATAATTAGATAAATGAAAAATATTATAAAAGAGAAATTTTGGAAGTTCACAAGTTTAATTTTTTTTTTTTTTTTTGGAAGTTCAATTCAATAAGAAATTATATTAAGATAAAATATCATGAAAAAAATAACTTTTAAAGTTAGAGGTCACGCAAATCTATATTAATTACCCATTTTTAATTTATAATTTCTTTATAGAAATTTATTTTATTATAATTAAAGTTTACTTTGTCATAAAAATAATAATAAACTTATGTTTGATTAAATTAATTATTTTAGTATTTATATTCAAAATTAAACTCATTAAGTCTCGCGTAAAAATTTATTATGCTCTAATAAAAATGATAAAACTAAGGTCAAAAGTTTATATATAGTATAAATTTTAGTTATATAAATAAACAATTATAATGAATATTATTCATACTAATATAATAACGTTATTTACCCACAGCGTATGAAAGTAAATTAGTTTTCTTAAGATTTTAAAAATATTGAAATTTAAATGATTTTATTATATGTTTGTTATTATTTTAGATTTTAAATTCAAATTAAAGTAAATAATAATTTATTTAAATTACAATAACTACTATTAATTTTAAATTTAAATTGAGTTAAATTAATTATTTTTATTATGAGTAATTACATTCTATATTTTTTTAAATATTATTATTATTATTATTATAATTGTAATGCTATCTTTAACATCCTTAAATTTAAATAAAAAAATTATATTAATATTAAGTAAAATGTTAAAGGAATAAAATATTTTTAACTTATATAATTAAACAATTATATTGAAGCTTAGTATTGGTGGCCTAAATCTTAAAATCAACTTACGGGACTATAATGTTACATAATTTTTTGGTTCAACTAGAACTACAAGGTTTTAAGGGGAGAATTCTCCCATGTTTTACACCTCTTCTCAAAATAGCGATTATCTTCCTACACTAATAAAAAATATTATATGAATTTATGTTATTTTGATTAAGAAGACCAGTACAATATATACATGTAAGGGAGTGCGGTCACTTTGCACATCTAAATGTATATCTTAATTGGCTAAGTAATTTTTTTTTTATAGACAACAAAGAATAAAATTAATAGAAGTACAAGGGAGTACTTCAACCCAAATACAACTAAGAGAAACTAGATAAATGAAAATAAAACACACCCTGCTGGGTCACAAGAACGAAAGTTCAAGAATACAGGTTCAATTACCCAGCGGTGCCTAAAGAATTAGCTTCGGGTAAAATGTTAACATTAACAAAGCTTACAACAAGGTTGATAAAAAAGTCTTATAGCTCTCGGATACTCCCGCTCACCGTCTTCTAATATGAGTTCTCATCATTGTGGCATGATTACACACTTTAACCTGAAAAGACATATACCAGCCAGTACAAACAAAAGAGAAGCTAAAGGGAAATTAGTCTCATATATCTTACCGGTTCATAGAACCAATCGGAGTTTGCTAGACTCGCTCCATCCCAGTCTCTAGCGCAACAAGCAGTGAAATTTTCACTTGCATTAGTAAATCCTACTTCCGCATCAAATTTATCATTTTTAAAAATACATTTTTTCCTTTGAGACCAAATTTCATATACCACTGCTACCCATAGTCTTTTCCACAACATGTTTCCCTTTGCTCCCAATCCACCTAATGCAAAGCTTTCCAGGCTTGCTTTCGCCTCATAGTGGCTAACAAAGCTTATTCCCACCCATCTAAAGCACTTTTCCCAGATCTCCCTGGTCATCTTGCACGTGAAAAAGATATGATTGGATGTTTCGTCCTCACTTCCACACAAAGCGCATTTTGAGTTACCTATATCAACCCCTCTCCTAGCTAAATTTACCTTAGTAGGGATCCTATATATCCTGAAGAATTCTCCACCCTAAAACCATGGTTTTTGGTATCACTTTAATTTTCTAGTACCATTTGAAGATCGATTCGTTCTCATTGCAAGTTTCTTTGTTTAGAATCTCATACGCTTCTTTTACAGTATACCTTTCATTTTTATTCGATCCTCACAACCACGTATCTTCTGTAACCCTATTAAGTGTTATGTCCTGAATCTTACTTAGCATTTCCTCCTCCATTTCCTTCTCCCATTTGAAACGTTGTCTTCTCTAGCTTACTCTCCATTCCCATCTATTTTTCATCCACACACTATGTTCTGATAGCACCCCATTTTTGTTCAGTCCTATTTGTTTTAACCTTGGATACAAACGACCTAAACTCTGTTCCCCAATCCACACATCGTCCCAAAACCTGATTTTCTCCCCATTTCTTATTTTCCATGTTACATGTTTATCAAACCAAGCTCTACCAACATTATCTTTACATATTCTTTTTATATCTAGCCACCATTTTGAATCCTTATTAATGTTTTTCGGTTCGTCTAAGGCTCTCCAGGACCCGTATTTGGCTTCTATTACTTCCTTCCATAATCCTTTTGACTCGGCACCTAACCTCCATTTCCATTTTTCTAGTAGGGACCCATTCATCTTCTGAATGTTCTTCACACCTAACCCACCCTCTTCCTTTCTTCTACATATTTTTTGCCATTTTACCCACACTATCTTTTTCCCTTCTTTGCCCCAGCCCCACACAAACTCCCTTTGAAATTTTGTTATCTCTTTTATCACTCTAACATACATTTTGAACATGGAAACATAAAACAGTGGTACCGCCGAAAGAACCGATTTCACCAAACATACCCTCCAAGCAAAGGAGAGCATACGCTCTCTCCACCTAGAGAGTCTTTTCTTTACTTTACTAATGACGTCGTCCCAAAAGTCATGCCTTTTATGGTTCCCTCCAACTTTCAACCCCAGATATCTAAATGGCAATAACATTGTCTTACAACCTAATTCTCGTGCAAAGCTTTCCAGTAATATAGACTCCACCCCTATTCTTCCTAATTTTTGTCTTTCTCATATTGACCTTCAATCTCAATGCTAACTGGAAGCATCTCAATATCGCCTTAATTACCGTAATGTTATTGGGATTGGTATCGCTGAAAAATAAAGTGTCGTCTGCAAATTGTAGAAGACTGACCTGAAGTTCCTTTCCCCTCACCCTGGTTCCTTGTAGCATCCCTTTTGCTACTGTTTGCCTAACCACCCCAGCTAGCCCTTCAACTACCACTAAGAAAAGGAATGGGGCCAAAGGGTCTCCCTGTCTTAATCCTT
This sequence comes from Sphenostylis stenocarpa, assembly GCA_963425845.1. Classification (NCBI taxonomy): domain Eukaryota; kingdom Viridiplantae; phylum Streptophyta; class Magnoliopsida; order Fabales; family Fabaceae; genus Sphenostylis; species Sphenostylis stenocarpa. The sequence continues at coordinate 27,324,476 of OY731402.1, read as the reverse complement.
TTAGGGGGAGAAACTCTCTTGTTGGGCTGCCATTCACCAGAATTGATATGGAGACAAATTTTAAACAACCTTTAATTCACCTCACCCATTTCCTGCAGAACCCTAGTTTCTCTAACATATAGAAGAGAAATTCCCAATCCACGGAGTCATAGGCTTTTTCATAGTCTATCTTGAGTACCAGACCTTTCTTCCTTTTTCTCTTGTACTCATGTATGACTTTGTTTGCTACCACAACGCTATCCAGGAGACCCTTTCCTTCTAGGAAAGTGAACTGGGAAGCACTAATTATCTTATTTAGCACGCCTTTCAATCGCCCTGCTAACACCTTTGCTAGTATCTTATACATGCTGCCTATCAGAGATATTGGTCTATATTCATCCAAGTCCACAGGGATTTCTACTTTTGGAGTTAGTGCAATGAACAAGGCATTACATCCTTTTGGAATATTACCCTCCCTCTGAAATTCTTCAATAGCTTTTAGTATGTCCACCTTCAGTGTAGACCAGCTATGTTTTATAAAGCAAAAATTAAACCCATCAGGTCCAGGACTTTTACAGCCTTCACAACTCCAAACTGCCTTCCTTATCTCTTCCTCTGATATTTCTCTAACCAGAGCCTCATTTTGTACATCTGTTATTCCTTCAAACGAGATCCCTTCTAATTTGACTCCCAAACTTGTTTCTCGGTTGAATCTTCTTTTAAAATGTTTCATAACCTTATCTTTTACTCTTATTGGGTCTTGACACCAAGCCCCTCTAATCATCATCCCTGGTAGTTCCACCTTGCTTCTTTTCCAACTAATCAAAGAATGGAAAAATTTTGAGTTTATATCCCCTTCCTTTATCCACTTGTCTCTTATCTTCTGTTTCTCCATATATGCACTCTTTAACATTATTTTTCTCAATTCTATTTGGTATAACCATTTTTCCTTCTTTCCTTCTTCATCTAACTATCTATTTCATCTTTATGGTCCAACTCACTTATCTTGTTTATCAAGCTTTGTTTTGCCAAATTCAAGTCCCCAAACGATTCTCTATTCCATCTTTTCAAATCATTTTTAAGCATTTGAAGCTTCTTGGCCCAGCTTTTAATTCCTCGACCTATGAATTTCGTTCCTTCCCAAGCCCCTTTTACCTCCTCCCTAAACCTCTTTTGTTATTGCCACACATCCAGAGATCTAAAGGGCTTGGGTCCCAATCTATATTATTTTCTTTTATTACTAGCGCACAATGATCTGAGATGCTTCTATCCAGTACATACTATTTGCTCCCTTTCCATTCATGGATCCACTCCATAGATACCAGGGTTCTATCCAGCCTACTCATTGAAGATCCATCTGTTCTATACCATGTGAATTTTCTTCCAATAGCCGGTAGTTCCCGAGCCTCTAGGTTCTGGATAAAATCATTAAATCTTCACATTTCTTCCGTTACTCTTCCTCTTATACTACTTCCTTTTCTCTCTTCAGGTAATTTGACGGAGTTGAAATCTCCTATTATACAAAACACCTTACACGACAGATTTCGGACACCCATATGTATGTCTTCCCACAACTTGTATTTTTCTTCACTACACAAGAGGAGTAAACATTTACCACTGCCAGTTTTATATTCTTTTTCTTATAGATACCCGCTACTGCTATTAATCCTTCTCCTATAATCATGTTTACGCACTCAAACTTATTCGTATCTCATGTGCTTAAAATCCCTCCTGACCCATTTTCTGCCTGTTTGAAAGCCCATTGAATATTATTATGGTTCCATATTTTATAAAATAAACTCTCATCCTGTCTAGCTAATTTTGTCTCTTGTATACACACCATTTCTACCCCTTCCTTATTTATTACTTCCGTAATATATTTGATTTTCCCAAGGCTCCTAATACCTCTAACATTTAAGCTTAATATCCTCATGTGTCACTGTCTCTCCCCTCTTCATCTATCTCCTTCAATTTCATTACCATCAAGTTGTTATCCCCTTTGTACGAGAACCCCAACTCTCTCCCTATCTCTCATAATCTAACTGCCTCCTGATACTCTTTATTTAACCAGAACAGCCTATTGCAGTTTACTATATTACTATCATTTATGGAGTTACCAGAAAAGAAATCTAACATCTTCTCCTTGCGCAGAATTTTGGCCGAAACACCTGGACTGGATCGGCTGTCATTGCTTGTTTCCCCTCCTCCATTGATCATCAAGGCTTTGTTTTGTAACTCGATGCCTTTCCGAGCCACTGCTTGATTTGATTCCACCGCTTCGCAATCTGTAGGCTTACGAACGATTCCTTCTACATCCGTTGATAGTAATTATATAATTATAAACATAATATTTTCCATGATATTAGGAGATATGACAATATTTTCGTAGAATATTTGTTAATATAATTTGAGAGGTTTTAATCATCATAATAAGATGATAACCTAATATTATCCTCCTCCAATTGAAGCATATAGATTTTAAATGTTCAACTTCAGAATAAAATATTCAAATGGCTTCTTGTCCAATGCTTTAGAGAAAATATCCGTTAGTTGAACATGAGCGGATACATATTTATTTATGATGTTGTTATTGAGAATTTCATTTCATAAAAAAAATGAAAATTCACGATAATGTGTTTTGTGCATTTATAAAAAATAGAGTGAAAACAATATGAAAAGTTGTTTCACTATCATAATAAAGTTTCATAAGATATAAATTATCAACTCTAAGAGACACAAGTATTTATTTCATAAATTGTGGTAGTCATGTATCAATACTTAACTTCTATGTAAGAACGATAAATTATATGTTGTTTTTTAGTTTTCTAAAAGATGAGTCAATTGCCAACTACCATAAAATACAAAGGAAACTATAAGTGAGCACCAATTTAGGGAAGTTTCCAAGTTTTAGCTCTAACAAGAACGATAAAGATGTTATCGTATCCAAACTTTAACTGATCCAATAAAATATTATTTTCATCTTGTTATCATGACCAATATAGAAAGCAAAAAAAAAAACATGGTAAAATAATGATATTCAAAAAAATCATCTCCCCTTGCAACATCGTTACAATGACAACCTTAGAAGTATGTTGACACAAGATTATCCGAAAGGAGAAAACTATAATGAATAAATTCATGCTCTCAACACTGAATTGAAAACAAGAAAAAAATGGATTTGTGGATGAATCTATTAAGTGTCTAGATGAAGGATCACCAAATATAGAATATTGATGGAGCAACAACTTTTTATTGGTATCCTGGATAATGAACACCATTGAACTAACCTTGCAATCAACCATATTTCATATGGAGGTAGCAAAAGATCTTTGGGAAGGCATAAAAGAATTTATTTTCCATTATCAATGGGTTATGCATACAATAACAAATGAAAATCATGAGAAGAATTAACAATTGCTAAATGAAAATAGAAAGGATTTACAAGTGTTACCTAATGTGGAAAGCTTAAGAAATCATGGGAAGAATTGGCAAATTTTGAATGAATGCGACGTGAAAATATGACTTGCAACCTCAAATCAATTTTACAAAAGAAACGCGAAGAAGAAAATGTTCATAAATTCTTCATGGGACTTGATGAAATAGTTTATGAGACTAAGATCAAATTTGTTGGCCCAAGACCCATTGTCTAATATGAACCAAATCAATTGAATACTAGTTTAGTAAGAACATGTCAAGATCATATCTCATAAATAGGAAGAGCACTAGTTGATGAGCTTTGTAGTGCAAACAGGGTTTGATGAGCTTTGTAGTGCAAACAGGATTCGAAACACACAGGAAGCTTTGTAGTGCAAACAGGATTCGAAACACACAGGAAGAATGCATGAAATAACACAAATATGTATGTAATCATTGTAATCGTACTGGACATGAATTTGAGAATTATTTTCACATAATTGACTATTCGAGTTGGTTGAGAGATCACACTCATGGGACCAAAAGAGAAAACACTAGTGCAGAATATGGCTTTTACGTCACCCAATTGTCGTCGCATGCACGTATATTCGACGTAAATAAAACGCGGTGGCAATTTTGTAAATATGGGACAAAAAATTTACGTCGCACACCCCAATAGGAGACGTAAAAAGTCATCTTTTACGTCGCACTGGGAGGCGCGACGTAAAGATGGCCTTTTACGTCAGCGTACTGGGGACGCGACGTAAAAGCCTTAGCTTTTACGTCGCGCCCCCGTACGCGACGTAAAAGGCCATCTTTTACGTCGCGCCTCCCAGTGTGACGTAAAGATGACTTTTACGTCGCTTACTACACTCGCGCGACGTAAAAAGTCTATTTTATTTCCCTCCCGACCCACTTCCTCGTCTCGCGCAACCGGGGTTTTTGAGAACGACGACGAGAACAACGACAACGAGCTACCTCGCACACCATTTGCGAGCAGCTTTACAGTGAAAAACATCTACATTGTCGTGTCATTTGACGAACTTCATCTTTCTCCCCGATTGGATTCGAGTTTGAAATCAGTTTTCGTCTACACTCGAGGTTAGTGTTCATTGTCATTGCTATATGTTTACATTGAATCCGTGATTGTTTTTGGGGATCTCAATCACGTTATAGTATGAATGTCTCCACTGGATTGTTATTGGAATGCGGTTATTTGTTTATTTGTTTGAGTGCATTCGGTTTACACACTCCATTGTTGTTGGAACGTGCTTTGTTGTTTGTATATTAATTTTTTTTTACATATAATTTTTAAATCTTTAGGAGTGACGAAACTTTATAACATAATATGAATCGAAGTTGGATGAATGCACGTCGTATTAGTGAAGAGTACGAAAAGGGAGTTGAGGAATTTCTGAAATTTGCTAGTGAAAATGGAAAAGCTATGAAAGGGACATATTATTGTCCATGTGTTCGTTGTTTGAATCAAATTCGTCATAAACTTGAGGATATACGTGATCACTTGTTTGTTTATGGTATTATTAAGAGTTATACAATATGGACATGGCATGGAGAAATATTAGACATCCCAACTGTGTCAACTACGGACAATTTTGATGAAGGGATGGATGATAATCTAGAGGATATGATACGTGATATTGGTGAAGAACATTTTATGAAAGCACATCTATATGATTCTTTGAAATCTGATTTTGCGCAACAATTGTACATAGGATGTAGTTTTACAAGATTATCAGCAACTTTAAAATTGTTTACTTTAAAAGCAAGAAATGGATGGACTGATAAAAGTTTCACCGAATTATTGGAGTTGTTGAAGGAGATGCTTCCTGAAGATAATACATTACCTATTCGTAACTATGAGGCAAAGAAGATATTATGTCCAATGGGTTTAGAGTACAAGAAAATACATGCATGTCCTAATGATTGTATATTGTACAGAAATGATTTTGCTAAATTAAAGATGTGTCCGACATGTGGTTTGTCGAGGTTCAAAACCAAAGTTGAGGAAAGTAGTGGTGAGGAAGAACTAGATGGTCCCCCTGCTAAGGTGTTATGGTATTTGCCAATTATACCTAGGTTTAAAAGATTATTTGCCATAAAAGAAGATGCAAGAAACTTGACATGGCATGCAAATGGTAGAAAATGTGACAATCTTCTTCGACATCCAGCTGATTCTCCACAATGGAAAAGGATTGATGAAACCTTTCCAGAATTTGGTGCAGAGCCAAGAAACTTGAGAATTGGATTAGCTACAGATGGGATGAATCCTTATGGAAATTTAAGTAGTAAACATAGTTCATGGCCAGTTATGTTGATCATTTACAATTTGCCTCCTTGGTTATGCATGAAGAGAAAATATATGATGTTATCTATGATGATTTCAGGACCTCGACAACCAGGAAATGACATAGATGTATATCTTAGTCCTTTAATTGATGATTTGAAGATGTTGTGGGAAACAGGAGTGGATGTATTTGATTCATATCACGAAGTTGATTCTACTGACCTTGCATTCTCCACCCCCTCGCTATCAGATGTGGAAGGCAGCCCGGACAAAATCTGATGGACAAATGACTTCTGAGTCTGCACGAATCATTGCTCAGAAAATCGTAAGTTATAATGTCAATTTGAATTGATTTTAATTTGAAAGTTAGTGTATGACTTAATTATTGTTAATGTGTTGTAGGATGATTTAGTTGAGCAGACCAGCCAAGGATCATTTATTCCTCATGGTCGACAAGATATATTGGCAGCAGCCATAGGAAAACCAGATTACTCAGGACGTGTGCGTGGTGCTCGGTGGAACCCGGGGCCTTCGTGATTACTTTGGTCCAACATCACGAAGGACCACTGCCGACTCTTGCAGCCAGGAGGCCTTGCATAAAATGGAGATGCAGTTTGAAGAAAAGTTAAATCAAATAAGGCAATCCTTGCGAGCAAGAGTTTGATGAGAAAATTGAATCTCTCGCCCGCTCTCAACGAACGGACTCAAGGAACACCTCAAACAATTGAACATGATATTGTTCGAGTCGGCACTAAAGGGAGTTGTGCTCGCTACTATCGTTGATCCTTCAGGAGAATATACTCGGATCGATGCATCACACCGAGTGTGAGTTATATGTTGAAGATGACCCCGCGTCTAGTGGTCGTTGGTCGAGTTTTTGAGGGTGGCTTAACCATCCATGGTGTCCCTCTACGACCGGACTGGACACGAGTAGTAGTTGATGAAGTTAATGATGCTAATGCTCCAGTGCCTTTTCCTAATGAAGAGATTCAATTAGTGGGGCGAGGCAAGCGGGACATTCTTGGCTTGGCCAAGACGTTTGGTTATGCCACTATCGAGCACGAGACCAAGGTAATATATATATATATATATATATATATATACATATTGTCTATTTACTTCTTTTCTAGTATTATAATTATATAAATGTTTAATTAATTGTTATCATTTGTTTAGGAGGACTTGCGTCGTGCTAAGCATAAAAAGCAACCTATTATTGATGAGGATCTGACGGAATGTGATGATGATCCCATCTCTATGTTGTTAGCAGTATTACCACGGTTGAGGAAGAGACCGTGTCGGATACAATGGGATGTTAGAGTGTTTGGAATTGACAATTCCGGTGTTCCATTAGTACATTTCCTTGCCCGATGCTTTAGAAATTGCTGGGGAAATTGCATGTTAAACATTTCCATCATACAATTGTGGGCAATGTAAGTCATTTTCATTTATGTTTCTAAGATTATAATAATTATATTCAACTTATAATTAATTGTTTTAGGTACCTTGACAATTTGAGTGTGGAACAAGAAAAATCCGAAGTATACGGATTTATTGAGCCTCAATCCATCCAAAAATCTGGAAATACAAAGGTTGGAATCCAACAATATATGCAAACATGGATGAGTGACTCAAGAAGACATATATATTTGGCTCCATACATTGAAGGGTTAGTATTTTGATTTGTATTTTAATTTATATTTTTGTAACTAATTTTTATGTCATACAATGTAGGTCCCATTGGCGAGTTAATTGTAATCATACCCCGGGATTACACTGTGGTATGGTTTTGTTCATTACATCGGAAACCGAGTCAAGAAATGAAAAGCTTATTACAAGGGTAACTTTATCTTTTATTCATTAATTATGTTTTTAAATTGTGAATACATATTGAATAATATATGACTTTTTTTCACTTAGAATCGTGTACTGGAACTAATGTTCTAAGTGGAAAACCTAGAACAAAGACATTGCAGTTCATTTATCCTAAGGTTAGAAACTTATTTATATAAGTGAATACCATAATTATTGTTTATATTTCAATTTTGAAAATAATATTATGTTTTTTTCATCATTTCGAGTGTAATAAGCAAACCGACTCGTTTGAATGTGGTTACTATGTAATGTATTGGATGAGAGCCATAGTTTGTGCGGGTTTAATTGATTCTTGGACGGAGGTAATTACTTTTAACATTAGTTAAGTTTATTTAACTTTATTCATGTTGCATGCTTACAAGAGTCAAATTCATGTTTCAGGTATTTCAAGATCCATCTCCATTACCAGAATCTGAGATTACGGAAATTAGAGAACAATGGGCAAAATTTTTTGTTCTACAATTCTAGTACATTATTTTTTATGTTCTTGTTCATATTATATTGTGTGTATTATGTAGTTTAGTTTAGTTTGTATAGGTAGCTTAGTTTGTATAGGTAGCTTAGTTTGTAATAGATTTTTTAGTTTGTATGTTTGTATTATTTTGTTTTATTATGTAGTTTGAATTATATAATATTATATTTTTAATTTACTAGCAAAAGAAAACTGCTCTGGACTGTCTGGTTGTAATTTTTGCAGGTTTTAGTTGTAAAAGCGAGTAAATAAACCCAATTTAAAAAAAAACGATAAATTTACGTCGCATATTGGTATATACGACGTAAATTTACGTCGCATATACCAATATGCGACGTAAATTTACGTCGCATATACCATATGCGACGTAAATTTACGTCGCATATTGGTATATGCGACGTAAATTTACGTCGTATATACCAATATGCGACGTAAATTTACGTCGTATATACTGTATGCGACGTAAATTTTCTGTTTTTTTTTTTAAATTGAAAAGGTTTTTACGTCTGTTTATTGTATATGCCACGCAAAATTACGTCGTATCTTCATAACTGACGTAAATCTACGTCGGGTAAAAGGGTCCGACGTAAATTTACGTCTCCCGCTTTTACGTCGGACTTAAATACGACGTAAAAAGCCCTAAATACCTGACGTAAAAGCCCCTTTTTGCACTAGTGAAATGAACATGAAAAAGGTGGATAACAAGACGTAACTACTATTGGAAAACATGACATATTTTTTGCTAACAGAGGACATGGATGATTGATCAAAGCCAATGCAACATAAATCTTCACACGAGGATAAGCACAAACACTATAATATTAAACATGGATATAGGTGATGCCAATAACATTGTTCAATATTCTGAATAATGTCAAGATAAGAACAATTGAAAAACTCACTTGTAAGTGTCCCTTGTGCAATGGATTATAGACATGGGTGCTTCTAACAAGAAATCTAGAATGTTTATCTCATATTTGAGACATAGTATAATGTCTCGTTAGACAATAAAGGATCACACTTCGAGGATGATGGTTGGAGCGGATGAACAACGAGAGAGGTTTACTACTTAAAAAGAAAGGGTAATTGTGGCAATAATACAAACCTGAATGAAAACCATACAAAATAGAGGTCTAGCAGTAGATATACCCTATTGTCCCCCTTTTCAATGTTCATTTTTCTTTTAGTCACATGAGTGCAATCCCCCAACCAATCCAGATAGTCAATTATCTGAACACGCCGATTAGATTCATGTCCCTTATCCTTATTTTGTAAAATTGATGAGTGATTTTAAGTACACAAGCGGCCCTTTTACATGTTGGCATTGGTTCAAAATTTATTAATTCTTTGCATGATTTCTTAAGTTTTTTGAGGTAATAGTTCTTAATTATTTTTATTTGCATTCAACAAGTTTAGTCCTTAATTGTTGTAGATGTGAATCATTAACAACGGCAAATCACTCTTTTAGGTCTTCCCAAAGATTTTGTCACCTCCATATACAACATGATTGATCGCAATATTGTTTATTATCTAGATACTAATAAAAATTTATTGGTCCACCATTTTTCTAAATATAGTAATCCTTCGTTTGGACATTTAATATATCGGTCCAGTACATATTCAAATATTTTTCTTGCTCTCCATGCATTCCTAAGAGAACAAGTATATTTATCATAATTTTCTCCCTTCAACTGAACTTGTTTCAACATACTTCCAAGGTTCTTATTGGAAGTAATTGTAAGGGGAGATAGTTTTTTCGAAGGTCATTATTAACCATCTTTGTTGTTGTCGTCCTCGTTAATCATGATAGCAAGTTGGAAACGATATTTTGTAGAACCAAGTTTAGCTCAAATACCATAATAAAAAGAGATATAATATAAAAATCTATTTACTAATTTGATTAAGAAAATCAATACAATATCTACACACGAGAACACGTCTCTTTACAAATTCTAAATATAGTTAACTAAATATATGCCTTAATTTGCAACTAATTACATTATTATATTTAAACATGATATTCTCCATCATATTGAAAGATATGATAAAATATTATAATGAATATTTGTCAACATAATTCAAGAGATTTTAAACAACATAAAAAGATATTTGCCTAATATACATTCCATACCTTTTTCATGTACACGATATTATTTTGATGTAAAAAATATCATTTTTAAACCTTCAATAAGTAAATGTTATTTTAAATGAATTAAAAAATTTATAAATTATATATTTTGTTTCTAATCAAGTTCCTTCCACCTAGGGTTGCATCACAAGCTATCACAAACATTATTAAGCAACAACTTCTTGAGTCTTATACTACATGGGAGTGATACTTGATAATGAGAAGGAGTCTTTTTATCAATGTTTTAAGATAACTTGTACTTGTTTTCACACTTGATTATCGTTCAAGCATAATGATTTCCTCATTTGTTTATAACCTATATAACAATTTATACTAATGCAGATGAAGGTTCAATGGAGACCAGAGCATGAACATCAAATTAAGAAAAATTTTCACTCCAAAGCCTCTCACAGACTTAGTGAGATATTTAGAAATGCAAGAATTGTTGGTCAAAGGCCAGATTAGATTGAAAAAATGTTGAACATAAAAAGATATATGAAGCTTGAAGATTTTGATGATGATTCAAGAATAGAGGACTTAAAGACTTGAAAACTTATAATCATCTTTATTTACTTGTAATAACTCTGTTTTGTCTTTTTGAGTCTATAGAATTAGAGTCCAAGATAGCTAGCACATAATCCATCCTCTGAAAGTTCATTTTTATCAAAACAATTCTGTAATAATCGATTATCATGCTTTGAAACCTATTTTATGAAAACCTTGCTGGAATAATCGATTATCTGGGTTGATAATCGATTATCCCAGTTTGAAAGTTCTGGAATAATCGATTATCCTGGTCCAAAACTTCTCCTCTGCGAAAATGGTTCTATAATAATCGATTATCACTCAAGATAATCGATTATCTACGTCTGTTATGAGTTTTGAATTTCAAATTTGGACTAATTTACGAAAACCCTTTTCCCAATACTTCAAGTTTCAAAAATCATTATTTCCCAGACTCTATTCTCTCTACTTAAGGTTCTATAAGGCTCTCTGCAAAATAACAATTCGTTTTCATACAAAAGTTAAGAGTTGTGGTTGCTAGAGGACTTTGTGTAGGGAAGAAAAAAAGGCTTTTGAAAATCTAGTGTGGGCTAGAAGTGATAAGAATCACTGAGTGGGTTTCTTGGTGGATTGTGTGTTGTGCCGTCTCTAGGAAAAGTTGTTGTTCATCCTTTGTGGATTCAAAGGAGGTGTTCATCTCTTGTGTGCCTCAAGAGAGATGTTTTCTATTCCTTATCTTTTTCAATTTTTAATCTGTTGTAACCTGTGATTATAGTGACAACGTTAATCCTCTTTTAGAGTGATTAACAACTGAACATAGGGTCTTTTGATCCGAACCAGTATAAATCAAATGTGTAATATTCTTTCCTTTATCACTTTTCTTTACAAGCATTTTAATCGGTAAAATTTGGGGAAATTGTTAGAATCACGCAGCGGAATGTTCGCGTTGTCAGACAAAAACCAAGAGGGGGGGGGGGCGTGAATTTGTTTCTTAACAAAAATTAGGTTTTAAAATTTTTTTCCCAAATTTTACCGATTAAAAAGCTGTGTAAACATAAATAGAATAGAGATAGAGTCTTACACAGGAGATTTATACTGGTTCGGATCAAAAGACCCTACGTCCAGTTGCTAATCACTCAAACAGAGGATTAACGCTGTCACTATAATCAAAGTTGTTACAAACAGATAACAATTGAAAATACAAAGTAAAGAAAACACCTCTCTTGAAACCCACAAGAGATGAATAACAACTTTCCCCAGAGACAGCACAGCACACAATCCACTAAGAACTCCACTTAGTGATTCTTATCGCTTCTAGCCCACACCGAGTTCCAAAAGCCCCTTTTTCCTCCAACAAACGAGTTCTCCGGCACTCACAACACTTAACTTTTGTTTGAAAAAGGTTGTTCTATTTTCCGAGAGCTTTAGAGAACCTTAAGTAGAGAAATTAGGGTTTGGGAATTGGGATTTTCGGAACTAGAGAGTATTGGGATTAGGGTTTTCGAAAATAGGTTTAATTTGAAGTTGAAAATCAAAATCGATCTGAAATAATCAATTAAATGAAGTGTTAATTGATTATTACGAGCCAAAATCATCGAGAACCCCAAAACTCTCGGTTTTAATCGATTAAAAGCCCTGTTAATCGATTAACAGGCCTATAAGCGATTAACAGGTGTGTTAATCGATTATTACAGTGAACAGTGACAGAGAATGGTTTTTCTCACTGTAATAATCGATTATCTGACCATTTAATCGATTAAACCCGAGGTAAACTGATAAATGTGAGTTTTTGAAGCTTCTAAAGTGTAGACTATGTACCGACTATCTTAGACTCTAATATTACAGACTCAAACTAATCAAAACAGAGTTATTACACAATAAAACAAGTCTTCAAATCTCTAAGTTCTTTGTTCTTGAATCATCATCAAAATCAACAAGCTTCATGTCCATGTAAGTTCAACATCAATTCCTTGTATGTTCAACAATCTCCCCCTTTTTTATGATGATCAAAATTTTCTTTTAAAGCCTTGTAAGAACCTGTTGTCACACTAACAAACACATTAAACATACCAGATAATATTTAAATTCAATCATAAGAGGCTTTAAATATTTCTCCCCCTATTTTGATTATAATCAAAAATTGAAAGCTCCTTCTATAACAATCATTAGAGCTCTCCCTCAACATATGCATAACTTGGAGATAACTCCCCCTCAAACAAAGCATTAACAGAACACCACATTTTATTTCAGAAATGAAAATACATTACAATCACAAGATAAAATAAAACAAACTTTAAAATTCTTCACTATCACTATGAAAGTGTGCATCAAATTTATTTTCTAAATGGCACACTTTATCATCTACATCAGATATACGACGAATTATTTCCTCATGCCATACTCCAGAAAGAGTGAAGAATGCCTGCATCCTCTGGTTCATATCAGATAACATATCTTCCATAGATTGTCGGGTTTCAGGATGAACAGAGGAAGTGCCAACACTTTGGATTTGATCAGAGGGAAACTCAGTAGCAGGGGGCATATCATCATCAGAATCTTCATTATCGTCATCTTCGTTTGGAACGTCATCCTTGTGAACATAAATATTGTTGACACGCACCATTTGGAGTTGGGTTAATGTGCTGTCCAGCATGCGATTTAAGTTATTCGTTCGTACTGTTTGTTCACCTTCGACATTTACTCCTTTGTATTCAAGAATGCGAGAGACAAGGAGGGCATATGGAATTTTGAAGGTGGGATGGCGTTTGGCTTTTAACATAGTCATGGTGACAAGAATGCCCTAATCTAAAGGCTCATTATTCATTATGGCATGAATAATACGAAGATCGATTGAAGAACATTGAGCATGATTCGTAGCTCGGGGACATAGGATCCAGACAAGTAAATGCAAAATCATGCGTTCCTCCTTCTTCAAAGGTCCAGCTAGAAGGAGACGCCCAATCTCCATGGAAGGGTTTCGCAGAAAAGAACGGTAAGCCATGATCCTGTCAAAATCATCTAACTCACCAAATACGTTAATAGCATCTTCTCTTATAGGAAAATGGGCAACATTTTCCCAAATATCATCATCAAGAATAATTGTTACCCCCTTTACATGAGAGGTAGCAATTTGATCTTTGAATTTGAACCTGGAGTAAAATACCCTAACTAAGTCAGGATAATATGTACCTTACATTTGGATGAAAGGGAGAACTCCTTGAATTTCAAGGAGATTAGGAAAGTTGAATCCCCTATTGATGAAATGATCACCAATAAGGAACTTAGGAGAAATAATATGA